>VXAB01000016.1:14111-45704 GCA_013399175.1 Odontophorus gujanensis
CAACGCCCCTGCAGGTAGTCACTGCCACCCAGCTGGAGAGGTGGAGGCCTCTAAGGTGTCCTTACACCTCCCACCGCTGCCAGCATCCCTGGAAGGGAACTCAGGGCATCCTCCCACACTGAGCCTGACAGGTGTCACCCTGCAGCACCTCTGTGCCCCATATGAATGAGCCCTCTGCACTGTGCCCTTACTTCTCATGGTCAGCGTGGGCCGAATGCTCCTGAAGTGTTTGTTTTTCCTCCGCAGAGCCATCTTGTACTGCAAGGAGAGAAGGGAGGAGGGAGCCACCAGTGGTGAGGGGACAGCCAAGGAAGGAGGCTCTGGGGGATGCCTGGTTTGGGGAGGTGGCTGTGCTCCATCACCATGACGTTCATCACAGAATCAGTCCTTGAATGGCTGAGGTTGGAAGGGACTTCTGTAAAGCCCATCGAGCTCCAGCTCCCTGCTGGCTGTTCCGTGCCCACCCATGTCCTGGGGTACCCCCAGCTCTGGGCAGCAGTGCCAGCACCTCACCACCCTCTGAGGGAGGGATTTCTTCCTGACACCTACCCTACATCTGCCCTCTGTTAGTTTAAAGCCATTTTCCCTATCAGGGCCTTTAAAAGGTTAGATCCCCTCCTCCTACTTGTAAGCTCCCCTTAAGTACTGTAAGGTTGCAGTGTGGCATCCCAGCAGCTTTCTCCTATCCAGGCTGAACGAGCCCAGCTCCCTCAGCCTTCCTTCACAGCAGAGGTGCTGCAGCCCTCAAAGCATCATCCCAGATCATCCACCATCACCACAGATCATCCATCATCACAGACCACCCAGCACCCTGCTGGGATGATGGGACTTGCCCACCTCTGCCCCATAATCACCCCCCTGACCTCAGGGCTGTACTCTTCGTGTTGGCCTTGGTTCATCCCTGGCACCCACATAACCCATCCACACATCCCAGGTGCCAGACCTGCACGCTATGAGTGCCAGGAGGAACACAAGCAGCGTGGGACATGGTCAGGACGTGCCCCAGGTGCTGCAGACTGCCCCGAGCTTGCAGAGGCAGCGACACTAAGCCCAGCATCATCCCATAAGGCGGATAAAAGCTTGTGGGCATCGACAGGCAGCAGCGGGGTCACTGGGAGGGGGACGGAGCCCTACCTCCTCTGTCGCGAAGCCTCTCTCGGTGAGCTCCGAGGGGTTCCTGCCCCGTGCCGGTGCGGTGGCATCGTCCTCAGCAGGCTCCAGGAGATCCAGCCCATGCGTGGGGAGGCTCTCTGCCTAAAACCATTAGGAAGCGCTTAAATTATCCCTCTGGCTGAAGCGTGCCGTGCTGCTCTGCTCCGCGGCCGGGATTTGTGGGGGATTTAGGGCTGATTAGCAGGCTGCAGCGCTCGGGTGCTCCTGGCCCAGGTGCTGGCTCCATCCGAGCACCCACACCACGGGGTGTGGAGGAGCCACACAGCCTTAACCCTGCTGCAGCCACGCTGGGAGAAGATGACCCTCAAGGATCGGCAGCCTGGTGGGGATCATACTGCTGTGTGGACAGCGGATCCATGCTCATCGTGCTGGGTGGGGTCTGCTCAGAGCCCCCCAGTGCCGCATCTCCCCACGGGCACTCACCAGCTTGCACTGGGCAGCGGTCAGATCTCCCAGTACAGCATCCACAATGCAGTCGGCCACGGCGGCGGTGACGGACAGCTTGATCTCACTGGGAGCAGGGAGAGGCATGTCAGGGATGCCACAGGGCCCCACGCAGCAAGGTGAGACAGAGCCAGGTGCCCACAGCTCTCCCACCCTAATGTGCCCCTTCCCCAGCAGGATCGCCACCCCACAGCCGAACCCCAAACTGGACCCAAGCAGGGGGCATCGTGATGTCGGAGTTCCTCAATCCCCATCCCAGAGCGTGCTAACCAAAGGCTGGACACCCACTTCAGCTTGCTGAACACATCGGTGACCATCTGGTCCAGGACAGCACTGAGGCTGAGGTGCTCCTGGAGGTGGATGCGCTCCGACATGGCGCTGACCAGCTGCTCCCTCGCCCCGCTCTTCTGCACCATGGGAGGGCACAGGTTGTGAGCCGTGTCCAGCACCGCCTGCATGATCCCCTGGGGAGGAAAGGGGAGCATGGGGTGTCCCACCACGAGATGAGCGTTCCCCTGTTCATCTAGGAGATGCTGTGGATGTGGTGGGGGTGATTAACGGGGATGTCCTTGGACTTTTGTACTGGGTGGACAGGTACCACAGCCCAGCAGTTCCCCAGGGGTTCCCACCTGGATTTCCCGGCTGCAGCTCTGCGATGCTTCCTCCAGCAGGCACTCCAGCTTGTGCTGCAGCTTGCCACTCTGGTGCGGGGCATTCCCTGCTTTGTACAGCATGGGCAAGATCTGCAATGGGGAGGGAGACCCCATGAGCCCTCCCACGGCACCTTTGCTCCGCTTGGCCACGGGAAGCATACATCCATAGAAAAGCATTGGCTGGGGGCTCTCAGTGACCTGCTGGGACTTCCTTCAGCACTGCTCTCCCCCAGTTCCCTGCAGCCCCAGAACCAAGGACGGGAGATGCATTGAATGGAGCTCCCCATTTATCTGGTGACTGGCAACCATAACCACAGCTGTGGGTTGGAACTGGGTGATCTTCAAGGTCCCTTCCCACCAAAGCCATCCTCTCATTCTGTGCGGGTGAGGGTCTGGGGACTTGTCACAGAAGGAGGTTCCAAATTTCGTAGCTCTTCCTGAACATCTCACAAGCACTCGCTCACACGCAGCTGCTGCGCTGACGATAGCAATATGTGCTGGCTGCCAGTTAATTAGGCCATTAATGAATCAATAAACCGCTTTGATACGAATGTAAACCCCACAGACCAAGCATTTTTCTCCATGGAGAAACAGCGAGCCCACTGTCTCCACGCGCAGCGGACTCACACTGACAGCCAGGTTGGCATTCCTGATGGCTTCCTCAGCACGGAGGATGTCCGCCTCCATCTCCCTGCCCGGGCAGGAGCTCAGGATGTCGACGTGCTTCTGCACGCTCAAGCAGATCTCATTCACCATCTGGAGCACAGAGGAGCTGTGTCACCAGCCCACCTCTTCCAGAGGAGGACTTGCTGGGGACGTGGGGAGGTGGATTATGGGGTGATGGATGGGGCGGCACTCACCTGCTCGGAGGAGGAGGTCAGGATGCCCTGCTGCAGCCGGAAGGTCTGCGTGGGCAGCACACGCCGTGTCTGGTTCCTCGCCAAGCAGGATTGGAGCTGTGGCGTGCAGGTGGACATCAGTAGCCAAATCCAAACCCCCTGGTCCCCACCCCAGCCCCTGTCCCACCTTGTGCACCGCCTCCTCTGTCCGCTCAGGGTTGCTCCGGAACGCCTGTGCCACGTCGCTCATTGGCAAGGGCATGGACTTGAGGGTGTAGTTCCTGCCAGATAGAGGTGGAGTGAGCACAGGGCACTGCCCCAAGGACACCAGCAGGGCAGCCCGCTGGGACAAGTCCCCTGCAGGTCCTGTGTCCAGTTCTGGAGATGGGGGTGGGAAGAATGGGAAAGCTGGGTCCCAGCCAGCCCCAGAGCCCTGGATCCCATCACCCTCGAACTCTGCACACAGCCCACTGTACTGTGTGTGATGCTTTGGGGGATAAGAGGCCCCAGGGACAGTGGCATCCCAGTGCACGGTGGCAGTCAGCCGGGAGGACCGTGCTGCTCCATCCTTACCTCTCCAAAGCCTGAGCCACCTCCAGGAGTCCAAGGGCAGTGGTGTTGTTCCTGTCCCACATCACAGTCCTGAGAAGAAGGCAGGAATGAGTCACATCTGCCTGCCAAGCAGGACAGCAGTTTTGCACGTGAACTCTCCCTTGCTGCTGCTGCCCCTTTGCTGGCACAGTTTAATCCAGAAGTGGCATTTTAGGAACTGGATGACTGAGCAGACTGGAGCAGTAACTGCATGAGTGCAGCTGTTGGCTGCCAGGCTGTGCAGGAGCAAAAAGTTGGCATAAAATGCAGGGTCACCCTGTAGGGACTGCTATCCAGCTGCTTTCTTGCCCTTTGTCACCGTATTTGTCACCAGCACCGCCAGCGGGCTGATAGGAAACAAAGATCTGGCCACATCTCTTGACCACTGGCCAGAAATGGTGCAGGGCCAGGTCTGTGGTCACAGAGAGCACAGGAGAAGGTCTGCACGACCCTGCTGCTACCTGAGCTTCGTATTGATCTGCAGAGCCTTGGCCAACATCTTGGCACCGGTGTCCCCCATGGCGTTGCCGCTGATGTCCAGCGTGGTCAGGCTGGTGTTGCTGCCCAGGGCGCTCAGCAGGACGTTGGTGCCCAGCTTGAGGCGTGACTCGGCCACAGACAGGGACTGGAGGGGCTGGGTGGGAGGACAGGAAGAGAATCGTGGCTGCCACTGTCACAGCACACCTGGCTGATCATTCCTGCTGTGCAGTGGAGATGTGCAGGCTGGTGGCTGCCATAGCAAGCCCCGTCCTAACAGGAGCTCTCGCTTCTCCATCTGTGCATCTGCTTTGGATGGAGGAAGAGATGGGGCTCCCACCCCACGCTGGATGGAGCCTGGCCCCCACGCTGGGTGCATACAGGATGGAGGTTGCTTGGCAGCTGAGGACAGGACGTGGGAAGGTGGTTTGGACACGCTGTACTCACACAGTCATCCTCCTGGGTGAGCTGGACGATGCGGTGCAGGACGTCCACCAGCCCATCCCTGTGGGGGAGGCAGGAGGTAACGTGAGCACCCATGGGTGCTGGGTCAGTCAGCAGAGCCCAGCCCTCCTCCTCCTGCCCACACTGGGCGAAGATGTGGGCCTACAGGGACTGAGCTCCCCGTTGTGTTTCCAAGAGGTGGGCAGGTGATGATCCCCAACCAACCTGGGGCTCGGATGGGGACAGAGGCCTGAGATGAGCACAGGGTGACAGAGGGACCCTCAGCCTGGGGACAAAGCACTGCAGGCTGCACTTACTTGGATTTGATGTTGAAGTTTTTTCCCAAAGAGATGTGCCGGATGGACTTGCTTCTGCCAATGGACAGCACCAATGTCACCATGTCAGAGTCAAAGCCTGTGAGCACAGACAGCCAGAGGGACACACAGCTGCACGGAGTCCATAAATACATTTCAGCAAAGGTTAGTTGGAGAGTTTGGGAGGGCGATAAGCCTTTGGAATATCAGTGCAGCTAAAGGGACGAGGTGCTCGGTGGGACCCTACCCATCTTGTGCAAGCTGAGGAGCAGCCCGAGGCAAGACAACCTCCCCTGGGTGAGGAAAGGGCAACCCACCATTGTCAGACAGATCCAGGTCGCTGATGGCACCGGCATCGGGGATGAGGTCCTGGATGACCTGGGCTCCTGCCGACCTCAGCTTGGAACAAACAGCAAGACATCAGTACAAGAGGAGCCCTGCGGATGAGAGGCTGCCGTCGGGACGGTCACTTGGCCCCGCAGTGGGCAGGGCACGGACCTACGGCACCCATGGGTGCTTGCCCTCACCTCACAGCTGCTCAGATCCAGACGCAGGTCGCTGATGTGGCTGTTGTATGCCAACCCTTGCAGCACAGCCCTGGAAAAGTCACCAAAGCCACCCACAGGTATGAGCAACGTGGGCTCTGCCCCTCGCAGCCCCATCCAGCATCCCTGAAAAACTCCAAGTGAGACCACCATGACCCACATCCATCACAAATCCACCTCCCCCCCTCCACAGCAGATCCCAGTTCCAATGCCCACTCCGTACCTGACAGCATCTGGAGGCAGCTTGGTCCCTGCCATGGAGATGTGCCTGAGTGCACGGGCCTGACTGAAGAACTGCTTGACGCCAGGAGAGATGGTTTTCACCCTTCTGGAAAGGAAAGGCACACAATGACATCATCTGCCATCACCAGCTGCCCACTCCACCCCACAGCCTGGGGCTCACCGGTGTGAGTACACGTTTTTGGAGAGATCCAGATGGATCAGACTGGCACAGCATCTGTGGACCAGTGCCCCAAAGAGCTGTGGAATGGCATCAAGGAGAACTCAGTCAGAGTACAACCCCAAAATGGACCAGAGTGATGATGAACCCCACGGGGACAACCAGCTCCAAGCTTCCCCATGAAGCCACAGCATGGGGTTTGGACTCACAGTGTCCAGAGAGCAGTCAGTGGCAGCCAGGCTGAGGTGCGTGAGTGAGCTGCACCGGCCCAGGAGGCTCTGCAAACTCTGGAGGAGAGAGGGTCAGCATCTCACTCAGGACCACGCTTCCCACCCCAACAACCCCAGCAGTGATGGACACGGTGCCCTGGGTGCCTCCTTTCTCCTGGTGGCATCTCCCATCCCATGCTCACACTGGTGTCCTCCATGGCCAGGCTGCCGGGGTTCCCCGAGAGGTCCAGGTGCCAGAGTGAGGAGCTGATGGCTTCGTTGGCTGCGAGTGCCTGGCACAGCATGCTCATCCCTGCTTGGATGGAGGGAGAGATGGGTTTGGGCAGTGGAACACTGCTAAGGGATTTGGTTTAGTAGCTCAGTGGGTAGGGATGGTGATAGGAGGATGGTTGGACTAGATGATCTTGTAGGTCCTTTGCAACCTAATGTATCTATGAATCCCTCGTCAGCACATCCTCACATGAGTCCACACAGCCCCTCCAGGAGCTCTGCTTGGCCATACCTTTAGCAGTGAGCATTGTCCTGGCCAAACTGAGGCTCTGCAGGCCCTTGGGTCTCTCCTCAAAGAGTCGACTGAAGGCAATTATCCCTGGGGAGAGCAGAACGGGCCCCCTCAGTATCTGCCAGCACAAGCAGGGCACCCACATCATGCAAAAGTTGGGCATAGTAAGCACCACCAGGGGAAAAGGAGAGGTGGTGCTGCCCCGTCCCTGCAGACAGCCGAGGTCAGGGAATGGGGCTCTGAGCACTGATGGAGCTGTGGGTGTCCCTGCTCATGCAGGGAGTGGGAGCAGATGGCCCTCAAGGGTCCTTTCCAACTGAAACCACTCTATGATTCTGTGATGAGTGAAGGGCTGGAATGTGCAGCTCGTGTATGCTTGGATTCATCCCATGGAGTACCTCTGTCTTCCAGCTGGTTGCCAGCGAGGTTGATAGTGTGCAGGATGGACTCAGGGTGCCTGCTGAGTGCCTGGGCCATCTTCTGAGCAAAGTCACTGTGAGGAGGAAGACACACACCCCATAGAATTACAGGGACGTGCCGTGCTCCCTACTCCATCCAAAACCAGAGCCTTCCAAGGGCGGGCTGCAGGGGATGGGGCACTCAATCCCTGTGAGGGGCTGCAGGTCGCCCTGAGACCTCCCCTCAGCCTCCTCTGCTCTGTGTCAAACAGACCCAGAGCCCTCAGCTCTCCTCACACACAGTACCCTTCCCCAGCTCACAGCCCTCCTTTGGATGCTCTCTAACTTGTATCACAGTGCCCAGGAGGCGAGGACTTCCCTTACCCCCTCAGCCCGCTGTTCTCCAGCGCCAGCTCCTCCAGCATCACCGACTTGCTCAGCATGTAGAGCAGCTGCTCAGCGATCTCCTGGTTCTACAGGGGCACAGAGGCGCTCAGATCCCGGCCCCGAGGGCAGTTCTGCTCCCCGTGCAGACACTCACCAGCTTGAAGTCCTTGCAGGAGAGCTTCGTGAACCACAGGTTGAAGGACAAGGCGGCCACACTCAGTGCCACGTCCCTGTGGGGTGACAGGGACACAGTGCTGCAGCCCCAGCGTGTCCCCCCCCCCAGCACGTGGTTCCAACACGTGTGAGAGCAGAAGCAGGGGCAGGTGGCAGGGCTGCAGGCCATCATGCAGAGCTTCACATCTTCAAGCAGAACAGCCTGCTTTGCATGGGGAAACGGCTGAGGGACGCGAGCCTTCAGCTCACACCCCCACACGGGGCTGCCATGCTCATGCAAGGGCTCAAAGTGAAGGCTGCCCGTCCTCGTGCCCCAGGGGACAGGACTTCTGGCTGCGTGTGCTCAGCGGAAGCAAGAAGAGGTTGCAGATGTGCCCTCCCTCAAAGCTTTGAGGCGTGACCTGCCGTGGGCAGCGAGGATGGGGACAAGGTGGCACTGCAGAGGGACTCACCGGCTCTCCAGGTGGCTGAAGTCCAGCAGGTTGAATTCCCGGCAGTCTTGGCCGTGGTAGATGTTGTCCACGTCCTGCGCAGGGGACAGATGAGTGTGCACAGGGCTCAGTGCCACCTCCTGTCCATAAATGTCCCCTGAGCCTCAAAGCATGTGTCCTTCACTACTGTGTGGTGGTTCCCCAGTCCTGGAGACTGGTCGGAAGAAGACACTGGGAAATAGGGACCACTCTGGTGGAAATGGGGACCTGGAGTGGTCATCATGCCCCAGAATGAGGGAACAGCCTGACCACGGGTCAGACCTCAACCATCTCTAAGGATGGGGCATCCACCTCATGGGTGGATGGGCATCACAGTGACCTGCATGGGTCCCTGCAGAGCTGTTCCATGGACCGCCCTCCATGGGGATGCAGGAACCCAGGAGCATCCTGCTCCCCTTCCCTCCCAGCAACACGTGGAGATGCCCCGCAGTGTGGAGCAGCTCACCCACTGGATCTCCTCACGGAAGGCGAAGCCGTTGTAATCACATAATGCAGCGTAGGTCTCTGAAAATCCACCTGCAAAGAGAAGGCAGCACTGCAAGCACTGCTTCCTGAGGAAACACAGAAGGGACCCCAAAGAGAGGCAGAAAACAGAAGGAAGGCAGGGCCTTCCTGTCCTTCTTCAACAGGGACAGAGCATCCTGCTCAGTCCATCATCATCCCAGAAGTGACTGCAGCGATGGTGAGGGTGGCACCCCTGGCTGTCCATCCTTGCCTTTCCTGCTCCTGTTTTTGGAGAGCTGCCCCGTGGGATGGGCTGTGTGCTTACCACAAGGCCCCTGGTTGCTCTGCAGCATCTCCTCCAGCGAGTCTGTGACCATCCGGATCCTCTCGTACAGGTTGGGGGGAGAGTTCTTGAGCAGCGTCCTGGGGAAGGGCCAGAGGAGGGCACGCTGGGGGGCTGGGAGAGCACCCCCACCAGCTACAAGCCCTGTGCCAAGCCCGGGCAGTGACCAGAAACATTCAACCCAATCTGATTGAGTGATACAATGGAATAGGGCGCTCGTTTTGGCCCTCACACGTGTTGTTTTCTCCTGCTGCAAGGACCCAGCTCACATTTTGGGTCTGCCTGAGCAAAGAGGCAGCACAACCCCTCAGCTGCCCACGAGATGACCCCGAGGAGCAGAGGAGCCTTACCCAGGGGATGAGTCTGGAAAGACCTTCTTAAGTGACATGGTGACATGGACAACGACTTGCTCCAAGTCATCGAAGGACATGAGCCGGAAGGCGTACGAGGACGTATCCGTTTCTATGACAACCTGCAGAGTGTCCAAAGGATGGGAGATGCCTGGGAACGCCAGCAGTGCCCATGTGCCCTCAGGCACAGCGGTGGCAGCAGCCAGGCACTCACTTCTGCTCGTGGTAGGGCTGAGGGCAATGGGTAGCTGGGACAAACCGTGTTAAAGATGCCATGATGTGCCAGAATGAGGCATCAGTTCCCCCAGATTCAGTGTAAAATCAGCCCCCCAAAAAGGGGGAACAGTGCTTAACCTGCAGCACAGTGCTGGTTGAGCACCCACGGTCCCACAGCCACTTGTCTGGAAGGACACCCCCTGCCCTCTTGCTGTGCCAAGCGGCCCCCACTGAAGGTTTCCTCCTTGAACTTCTCTAATTGGGTTTCAAGGCCTTTTTTTAGCTCTCTGCTCCTCCCAGATCCCATAGCAACGCGCTCCATGATTTAATTACAGGCTGGCTGAGCCGCAAGAGCAAGACACAGCGATCTGCCGGGACCACACTCAGGTGCTCCGGAGCCAAGCACAGGTATTGGGGTTTCTGCTCACCCCCTTCCCCCCTGAGCTCAGAGCTGCAGCCTGTGCCCCCGTGCCACACAGCAGGAGCCTTGCTTAGAGCTGGGGTTGCTCTTTCTGACATCATTTCCAGGAGCAAAACAAAGATTGGATGCCAACAGCAACCACAGCCCCACGTTTGGCTGAGATGTCCCATTGAGGACATCCCACTCTTCTTCCTGCTCCATCCCTGCTGCGTTGCTGCCCGGCTCTAAGAGGATTAGAGGGGTTTAACACACTCTTTGGCTAAATTTGGCCTCGCCTGGGTTAAGCCAGCCACAGTTTATCACCTTGTCCCCGCCGAGCAGGAGCAGCTCCCACAGCCAGGGCTGCAGCCACACTCATCCCCTGGGTGTGCCATGGGGGTCCCACTCACCACGCTGGGCTCTCGCACAGTGATGTCCCTCACCTCCAGGAAGCTGAAGCTGCTGTGCACCTGTGGGAGCGGCACGACGTGGATGGATGGGAGCCATCCTCTGCCCCACACCAGCTCCCCATTTTCCCCATCCCACTCCACGCTGCAGCACAGGGGCTCTCCTGACCGACCCCAAAACTCACCCTGACTGGCAGCATGGCCAGCAACACGTAGGCTCGCCAGGGTGTCAGCACCTAGACAGGGGGAAATCGGTGTGGTGGGAGCAGGGTGAACACTGAACACAGCGAGAGTCTGCAGTAGGGCCAGGACAGAGGGTGGGGTGCTGTGCTGCTGTCCCCCCATGTGGGTTTCGGGCCGTGTTCCAGGCTAACTGCAAAGGGATGCTGTGCAGGGCTCTGCACCTACCAGAACGAAGTCGTCGTACTTGGATTTCACCTGCAGCTGGATGCTCTTGAGCAGGAGGATCTGCTTTGCCCCCAGGAAGGCTGCAATGTCCTCTGTAAGGACCGTGTTGGGGTTACTGTCGCACGGTTGCACCCGTGGCAGTCCTCTCCCCTCCCACACCAGGAGGCAGTACTCGCATTACTGACATCCAGCTCCCATCCCACGGCAGCAGCCCTGCTGTATCCTTCCAGAGGGGCCATGCCCCCACCCTGATCACCAGTGAGACACTGTATCACACCCTCCCATGTTGATCCAGCCCAGCTGAGCCCTGCCCCCCCTACAGGACACCCAGGGATGAGTTCTGCCCATGCATTCCTTGGGAAACCCCCTTGGCCACGATGTGCATCAGTCACCCGTGTGCTGACCCCGCTGCATTTGCAATTCTTGCCTCCATTGCTCAGAGAAGGATGACACCGCTGCAAATGTGACTGCCTGTCGCCATGCAAAGCAGCCCAGGCTGTGGTGGTGACACCGAGCTGTGTTGGTGGCACAGCTCCAGCACCAGGAGCTCCTCTATCAAAGCTCTGTGCCTGGATTTCCGCGTCCCTGCACCGTGTGGTTTCACCCTGCCCCATCTCCCATCCCATCGGGGAGGGGTTTTCATTTGCGTGCCCACGGGGGCTCTGCTGTCTTGGTTTGCACCCAAGGAGGGCGAAAGCAGAACATACAGGTCCTCACTGCGCCGTCCCTTCTGCAGCCCACCCTGCCCACCTGGGGACCCCAACACCAGCAAACCCCATTGGGTCAGTGGGAGCCACGCAGGACCACATCCCTGAGTTTCCAGCCTGGTTTTTTGGGGACGTTTTCAGCCTCAGCAGCATCCCCAAGAAGCAGGCCTGGCAAGCAAGAGTGAACCCGCTCAGAACACCCCAAGATGCAGCCACGGGTCACAAGGAGCCCGAAGCAGCCCTGCCAGCCCCAGTGCAGCCACGAGGTTGAGGAGGCCCCGAACCAACACTTACCCTGCAGCTCAGCGGGGATCCCCACGGGGGACATGGCCACGGCAGGGAGAGCAGCGGGGTCAGGGCAGCATCCTCCAGCACAGCCCCTGCTCGGCGTCGGGAGGAAGCGCTGAGGTTACCAACCAGCAGCACCACCTCCTCCCCCTCGCTGCACTCGGTGCCTCTTCCTGCCCCGTCAGGCAAGATTTACCCAGCCAGCAAGAGATGAGAGATGAGAGCGACAGAGCCTGCAGCCCACGCAGCACCCGCGAGACCCTGAGAGCATCCTCGAGCACCGTGGAGGCTTGCTGATGTCCTCTTGGCCAACAGAGGGGGTGGTTTTGGGGACACGGCTGTGTTTTGGCGGATGGAGGTGGGTGGTGGGTGAGAGAAGAGCAGCTCCTGGCGCAGGGAAGCCATCCAGCTCCTCCCGCTGCCATTGGGCACCTGGAGGGACCGCTGATGCAGATGGGAGCCGGTGTTTGTCACGATGCAGTGCCCCTTGGCCAGCTGTGGCTGGTGGCCCAGAAAGCAGGATGGCCTCCTTGGAGCAATGCAGTGAGCACTCTGCTTTCCCAGGGAAGGCTGGAAACTGCCTCCACCTCGGGAGCACTGCAGGACGGAGCAGAGCTGCAGGACTTGCTGGTGTTGGCTCAGCAGAGCCCACCGGAGTGCTGCTGCCGTGGAGATTTGAAGCCATCTTAAGTGTAAAAGTGAAGGCAGGAAGTGATGCCCCTGTGGGGACAGCTGTCTCCAGAGCCCGACCACAACACACAGCAGCTCGACGCCAGGAGCCTTCCTGAGAGCATCATCACCATGGGAAGAGGAAGGGCAGCAGCCACAGCCACCCCATGGTGGTCCTGTCTGGATCCATGGCTTCCCCAGCACTACAGGAGGGCAGGCTTACTGGCTCTCAGGAACAAAACTGAGTGCGATCTGACCGTGCTTCCTCACATCTTCCTCCTCCTTCCCCTCCCTGAAGGCCTTTCCCCGTCTGCCAGGGACCTCCCCAGCTCACCAGGTTTCCAATCTGATGGTGTGTGGCCTGCGGTGGTTTCCTCAGTGCCCTCAGCCGTGTCCTTCAGTCTGCTGTGGGGTTTGGGCTCAGGGAGGCCAATAAGTAAGAGCACCACCGAGTACCTTCATCTCCCTTCCATGTTCTCCACGTCCTGCTCTGTTAGCAGCAGTCTGGTCTTCTCCTTAGCTGCAGCTCCTCCTGTTCCAGGAGCCTTTCTCCCTTGTGAGGATGAGAGTAGAAGAGGTCATTAGATTTTCCCCCACCGCAGCAGAAGAGAAAGTCATGGCTGATCCTCCTGAAACCTCCAGCTGTAGCACAGGAGGGATCAGTCCCTCCGAGTGCGGGAGCTCCCAGCAGTCAGGATCAGGCGCCCCAGGCAGGAAACCCAGCACAAACTGAATGTAAAACCAAGGCATGGGTTGCTGAGCACACACACACACACACACACAGAAACCAGGTCAGCCAGCAAGCCACGACAAGAGCAGAACCAGGGGCACAGAGCTGCTCCCTGCTTCCTCTGTCCTGCAGCATCCTGCTGCACAGCCCAAAGAAAGCAGCCAGCAAGCACACACGTTAATCCATTATTATTTATTAGCTGTACAGCAGTATATTCTCCTTCCCAGCTTTCAAACCCCATTACATATTTTATAACAGTATTTTTTTTTTTAATTTTCCATGTTGGCTTCCTAAAATAATGAAAAATATCACACAGTACAGCTAAGTACAAAAATGCATCAACCTAGAGTCTGATAGCTAAACTGATAGCTCTCTTAAAAGCGATACATAGAAGAAAAATTTTGTTTGAAATCAGCAAGACTGAGGCTCTATAAAAAGCTTACGTATTTTTACCATGTGACAGTTTCATATACAGGCATCATTTGTATTTCACATTATTCCTTTTGTCTTTATTAGAGATCCAAAACGGTGTAATTACTGACCTATTAAAATCTCCCGGCCCAGGTTTTTTTTGAGGGCTGCAGTGACCCACTTAAAAAATAAACATAAAAAAATCACCACTTCTGTCTTAACCAAGGATTCATAAACACAAAATACAGCTACGAGAGAGAGCGAAGAAAACGTAGTGGTGAGGTTCTGACTCAAAGAGGAGGTTCAGGACAGTGCTGGGTGGGTGTGCTCCCAAAGCAGCCTGCATGTGTGGGGCTCTGTGAGCAACAGCCCCGGGTGCACCTGTCCTCTGTGATCAGTTCTCATCAGCCTTCCCAACATTCACACTATTGATCCTCTTATCTCTTAGTTCAAAAGGAATTAAAACACCGGGTTTTTTTGTTATATTTTTTTTTGTTTTTCATCTGAGCTGTGTTTTCGCATACCTCTTCATTAATGGAAAAAGATTAAAATGTAAAAAACAAAACAAAACAAAAAGTTATTTACAAGCTTGACCATTACAGAAATGCTTTGCAGAAAGCAAAGCGTATTAAGGACAGAAACCAGTTGGAGCATGCCAAAACTACCGTGTGCAGCCGACTTGGAGAACCAGAGCTAGTCAGTGGGGGGAAAGCAAAAAACATTTAAAAAGTCTAGAACCCTCCCAAGTCTGCATTTACAGTTAAAAACACTACTGAGAGAAGGAGGCTCAAGGACTCTGGGAACTGGAAGGGCAAAGTCCGGAGTGGTTTACCACATACTCTAGTCAAGGCTTCCACTTCTGTAGAATAAAACTCGTTGCACGTAAAGCTGGCCGTCCCAGGACCCTGCTCACAATGCAGCTCAGAACAAAACTAACCAAGCACCTCATGGGAAACCCTCATGGACTCTGAAGCATTTCCTAATAATGTTCCATGATCCTGTAATGCTAACATAAAACAGCAAAGTTCTAGTTAAATCACATTCTAACATCATTTCTGAAGTTTTATTTCCCAGTATGTTTGGTAAAATGGTCTAAAATGATGCATTTCCCAAAGCCAAGAAAAAAGGTAAAAGGAAAAATAGATTTGAGCCGCTTAAACACAGCCCAGGGCAGTTCAGTCATCCGGCGTGCTCCTCCTCCATCACCGGTCCATCATGCTGAGAATCATCTCAGGAGTGAGGTCTCCATTTGGAGCTTCCACTACAGCAGGCTGAGCTTCCTCCTCTTCCTCTACTGTTTCCGCATCAGGTTCTTTCTTTACTTCAACTATAATGTTTTCGATTTCACCAGTGTTCTGGTCTTCAACCTGAATGATTGCTGCAGCTGGACGGGCAGAAAACAAAGGGGGAAGAGAGAAAAACAACAGGTTTTTAGCTGGTTTCAGAGCTGCTCTCATCAGATGACTTCTTGCACGTACTTCAGTCTCACACATACTGCACTGCAAAAGGTGAGGCCCTCAGTGGTAGCACTGGTAACAGCTGGATGGGTGGGCTGGGTGATCTCATAGGTCCTCCCTCCAACCTTGTGATTCACAGGTATTGATTTCTTTTCTTAAGGAGAGAACTCTGCGGAGCTGAAGCTACACCTGCATGTTCAGAAATGCAACCCTGCAGCACGCAGTAAGAACACTGCAGTGATTGTACAGTTATGTTAGCAGCAACTGTAAAGCAGCTGACACAAAGAAACGAGCAGTCTGCACATCTGTGAGCTGGAATAATGCTGCAGAAAAAACATCCTCTCCTTTTTTGCATAGTCTGGAGTGACTGTGCTTCCTCATGAGCAGAAAATACTCACAGCTCATTTCAAGCCAATGGTGCAGCCTTGGCAAAGTACAGACAAGTGTTAATTATTATTGTTATTATTGTTTTCTTACAGGAGCAGTTCTCCTGTAAGAATGGTCCCAATCAAAGAACAAAAACAGTTCAAGCAGTGCAACAACAAGCTTCAGGCAGTGACTTACGCTGGGATTGCTTTGTTTGGGTGGCAGCTTTGCCTGGTGGTCTTCCTCTCCTCTTCTTACTGGGAGGTGGTGCAGGAGCCTCCGGCTCGACCTCTGGTTCAGCCTCAATTTCTACTGCTGTCTCCTCCTCGTCTTCGTTATCATCCAAATCTGGCTCAGCATTTTCCTCTAAAAGAAACATCAGATCAAGTCAGCCTACAGTTCAAACAAGACTGAAATACCCACCTATGGAAGAACCACCAAATCTCAGCCATAAGGAGTCAAGTCAGAGCAAAATGCAAACTCTCTCTGCCAAGGAGCTGGTGGCGTGGATGTCAGTCTGTCACCTCACCTCAGAGGCAAGGAACTGCCATTTCGTCAAGTTCCTTCTTTCTTTCTACCTCAGGCTATCCAATAAGAGCTCCTCTGAAGGAGCTCAGAGAGACAAGAGCAGGAGGTGAGCCCACGTAACAGGCTGCTGGGCTGCTCCACGCTCATCAGGAACCATCAGACCCCCAAAGTCCCACCTGGATACATTTTACTTCAGCTGGCAGCAGTAACTGCAGTGTCTCTGACACATTCCAGAATTGAAGGGTGATTGAAAAGCAAGTCTCCCAGCCCTCAAGAAACAACAGTGCCATACCTATCTTTTTGTTGTGGTTGTTAAATGGGTAGGAAAACAAGAATGCAGCTCCCTAGATGGAACTTGTGTCCAAGAATTAAAAATCTGAAGTTGAACATGACAGAACCACACAAAACTGGGGGGCTCTTAAGCACTACAGGTGAACACAGTTCTGCACATCACACGTTCCAGTGCCACCAACAAACAGCAACATACCAACCAGTGTGCAAAAGGATCTCCCCCAGAACCTCTTTCCTGCAGCAGGAGAGCCCACTGCAGTATATTTTAAGGCCCTCCCAGCTCTGCATCTGATTGCATTTTGGAACTGATTCCAATCCAACAGGCCTCACAGCAAGCTTATCCTCTTACAGCTTTTACACTGTTAACTGAGCTAATCACCACAAACCTTACACCTCCAAATACTCCCTGAAGTCACCATGGTTAGCACCATCTAGGTGCTCAGGACACCCTGAGTGTGACCGAGGTGATTCATCACAAGGGCCTGTTTTGTCACAGCTCTGCTCACCTTATTCTAGAAAAGGTGGAAGCTGCAGGAACTCATGAAGCTGCAGATCAAGAGATAAGAATGCTGAATGCTAGAATTCTCAGCAGTGAACGTAGTGAGAACCTCTTTCTTACTGCTGTTCAGCTCATGCTGGTGAACTGCCTCTCTATCAGATGACTCCTGAGGAAGTCAGCCCAAACTTGGCCACTCATCTGAGGCTGAAGGAGCT
This sequence comes from Odontophorus gujanensis, assembly GCA_013399175.1. Lineage (NCBI taxonomy): Eukaryota > Metazoa > Chordata > Aves > Galliformes > Odontophoridae > Odontophorus > Odontophorus gujanensis. The sequence continues at coordinate 30,903 of VXAB01000016.1, forward strand.
GTGTCAGCTGGGGACAGTCTGAGCCACAGTCAGCTCATCAGCTCACCTAACGAGCGTGATTCAGGACCAGCTTCCCCAGAAATCAGTTTGAAACTCACACCGTATCAACTAAGTCAGTCTTCTCAAAGCCTACCAACCAGATGCTAAAAGCAGATGCTGCAGAATCACTTGTTTTTAATTAGTTTCTACCAAGATGGTTATTTTACTCTGTCCCCTACATCCTGCCATGTTTTACGTGAGCTATTAGTCACCACTGTTACACACTGTTCCCAAATATCTGCACAAACATGAGTTTAAGAAACTCCTTATTATTAGAGTTTCTGCTGTCATGGTTTACACAACCACCAGTTTGACCATACTTGTCCAGCTTCCTGTAAAACCTGTTAGTCACTTAAGATTTCCAGATACACACTCTCTAACCTACATCCCTTCCTTAATTATATATAAAGGACTTCAGACAAAAGACTGCTCTGCAATACTACTTTAGTAGAACCACCTTTGATCTGGTTATTCTTCAGACTCTACCTGGATTTTCTCGCTGAAGATACGATCGTTTTTCCTCCAGCAGGAGGACAGACCATGAGTTCTTCCTTCACTAAGAATATCTCAGTGAAGGCAAACAGTTCAGCTGCAGAAACTTTCTGCCTCTCTGTTCTAGAGAAGCTTATAGACAGCAGCCACCCTATTTTGAATGGCACCTAACTCATCTTTCAGCACCTGACTTGGCGAGCCAGGTGCCCCTCAACAGCCATCTTCCCAGCACCAGTGTATGTGTAAAAAGTTTTCCACCTGACATCAGCTCCCTGGACCCTTTAATGGGTTCAGCAGGTCTCTCACAACAGCCCATGAATTGCCAGCACTCTCTCTATCGTTCTCTTGGATGTTCCCATCCTTTCCCAAGAGAAGCAGCCCAGCCTTTCAGCACTGGGGCTGTTGTTTGGACATGCCACATGCTTTCCTACAGCAGAGATGTAGAAGCATACGACATCTAGCAGCAGAGAAACACACACCACTTCTGCACTGCTCCTTACCACTATCAGAGGAATCTTCTTTCTTAGAGCGCATCTTCCTCTTTCGGCCACGTTTGCCCTTCTTTGTCTCTCCTCCATTCTCTCCTTCCCCACCATCTAGGCCAGAACAGTTATCAGCATGTCTGGCCATTGTGTTCTACTCCGTGGAAGAAGGGAAAAAGAACAAAAAACCAAAGCAATGAATTGGAATCAAGACCAAGCCCTCTGGCCCTGTATTTATAACACATTTCTGATAAATAACTTGTATTCTTTCATTTTGTGCGTGCGTGCTTGAGTTTTCTGAACAAAGGAAGATTAATTAGTGAAAACGCATACATTTATTTCACTAACTTTTATGAATGGAGTTGAATTTTCACACTGCTTTTGATGTCAGCGCTAATGCATAACAGCATTAGTTATGAATTGCACCAGGTGTTCTCTCAGAAAGGAACAAATGCTCTACTTAAAATGCCAGCACTGTACCCCTGCCTCAACCACTCCCTTCCTCCTGGGGAAGCATGTCATCCTTCCTACTCCCCCATCCCCACCAGCCTTCATTCCGCTACAAAACAATGTTAATTCAGAACAGTGCATTCCCTTACCCTGCGAGTGAATGTTTTACCACACTTGGAACAGACAAAGGCAGCAGGGACAAAGTTGGGATCGTGGTATCGTTTGAAGTGCATATCGAGGAGCTGCTTCTGACGGAAGGTTTTATCACAATGGCTACAGGCATAAGGCTTTTCTCCAGTGTGGGTCCGTTTATGCATGACCATGTGTCGTTCCTGAGGGACAAGCGAGACACAAGAAGCAACCTGAGAACTCATGCAGACACAGAAAAGCCCCAAACTTTGTTTAAGAGCAATGATTCTGTGGGAATGGGTGTGCATCTTGACTGACAGCACATTCAGTCCTAGCTACTCCCATTCCATACCGACTCTTACCAGCTCTTTATCAACAATACATCTGCATTGTGACCTAACCCTTCAGAGGGGGCTTCCCTGTGGGTGAGCACCACACCAAGAGACAAAAGCCACTGAACCTTCCCCCACCCACTCCCTTTAGAAGAAAGGAAGAGCTAATTTGATCCTGACAGCCAGACCAACTTCAGAGCTAAGATTCCTCGCTGATGTTTTTACCACCTGTGCTGATGCTCACAAGAGGTGCCAGCAGCACAGCTTACCTGTCTGCATGCATAGTCACACTGGTCACACTTGAAGCGCTTCTCGTTCTTGTGAGACTTTTGATGCTGTATGAGGGCATAGCGCTCATGAAACACAGCATCACAGCAGCGACACTTCTTGCCCTGTTCAATGTAGGAATGCTGCTTCTGCAAATGAACACCTAGGAGCAAAGAATCACACGCTCTCATCACCACGGCTTTCCAAGCACGGAAGAGAGCAGCCCACAGTCCCCTCAGCACATCCAGTTCTCCCACGGGACTCTACGTTTATTAGTTGGTAGTGATCTGTTGGCACAGAGCACTGCCAAGTGAGAAAGGATTTGATGTTATGTCACATAAGTTAAAAAAACTATATGCATAAAAGCAGCACCTTAAATGGATTTTTCAAACTATCTATGCTAGCCCCAAAACACAGCAGACAACAGGGACACCAGGTCTGCTTCTGTCAGCATACATCCACAAGGACTCTCTTGGAGGAAGGCACATGATTTCTTTTTGTTATGCCAATGCCTATGCAACACACAAAGATTACAGAAGTAAAACACAACACTTCAGACTACTCTACTCTGAATTGCCTGAATTCAGCCAGAAGCCGAGTAATAACATTCAGGACCAAGATTTCCTGCAGGATTAGAAGTCAGAGTGACAGAGCTAGAAGGCAATAGGGATACCAGCAGATAATCCTCAACAGAGGTTTTAGTCATGCCTTCAAAACACTCAAACTAAGAGCACACCACAGCTGCACTACACAGCCTGTTGTAGACTAAAGCATTATTAGAAGACAAACTCTTCATAGCTAACATCAGTTTTTTCTCTGTGTTTCTCAGTTCTCGTTTGCTCTGGTAGACATCTGACATCAGTAGGCTGCCACCCCTCATTGTAGCACTTCACATTCATTTTAATTGGAAGGCAGCCTGTCTTTCCATTACGTGGTTGATATTTTGCTTACAGACCGAAAGTTCTGCCAAATGGTGGCTTCTTCCTCCTCAGCTGCTCTGGGCTGACATTATTTTTCACCTTCTTGTACATCAGAGAGCTTGCCTGCTGGAATCACTGGGTACTGCTCACTAGATAACACTCTCTACTGCAAGGACTTGGGGCTTTTGTGGCAATTCTGTCTCTCCTATTCTGTCTGTAGCACACAGCTCCACTTCCTGGAAAATGAAAGTATTTGTTCACATTCAAGCCCACCAGCCGAGTGAAGATGCATGTGGTTGAAATGTAATGGCCTCCAATACACAGCAGGTCAAGTCAACTGACCTTCAGTTTCTCAGACCTAACCCATATGCAATTGTAATGCTAGACTAAATTCAATACGTGCCTCATGTCTAAGAGGTTTTTTTCAGTTCCCACCTATGGGCCTGAAAATAGCAACTTGCCTCGTGTGCTTGGAAAGCATCCTACACTTTCAAATAATTAACAGAAAGAGAAAATCTCAGTCTGCAGCAATCACAGGAAGCTGAGAGTATACTACAAGCCCCACATCTAAGTCTGCGCCTCATTTTGTATAGTTACCCAAACTGATAGGTTAAAAAGCAGACAGCAGTTGGGTCAAACGAACTCTAATCCTGGGAAAAGGTTTCTGCAGCATTTTCAACACGAGCCTGTTTTTGTGAGGTACGCACCCAAGTCGCTCTTTCTCGCTATAACAGTATCACAGTGAGGACAGTGAAATTTGGCCACGTTCTCCGTGTGCTTCTGCAGAATGTGCATCTTCATGGTACCACTTTGAGTGAAGCGAGCATGGCAGATGTAACATTCATATGGCTTCTCTCCTAAAGTAGCAGGAGGAAAAGAAATAGCACAAGTACTTTTACTGAAATAAAATCCAACCAAGAAGCCCCAAGCTCCCAGAAACTTGCAAGAGACAGAAGGTAACAGTAACTCTACAGAAAGAGCTCAGTGTCTCTTTCTCTAGAAGTTCTCNATAAAAGCAGCACCTTAAATGGATTTTTCAAACTATCTATGCTAGCCCCAAAACACAGCAGACAACAGGGACACCAGGTCTGCTTCTGTCAGCATACATCCACAAGGACTCTCTTGGAGGAAGGCACATGATTTCTTTTTGTTAGCAATGCCTATGCAACACACAAAGATTACAGAAGTAAAACACAACACTTCAGACTACTCTACTCTGAATTGCCTGAATTCAGCCAGAAGCCGAGTAATAACATTCAGGAACAAGATTTCCTGCAGGATTAGAAGTCAGAGTGACAGAGCTAGAAGGCAATAGGGATACCAGCAGATAATCCTCAACAGAGGTTTTAGTCATGCCTTCAAAACACTCAAACTAAGAGCACACCACAGCTGCACTACACAGCCTGTTGTAGACTAAAGCATTATTAGAAGACAAACTCTTCATAGCTAACATCAGTTTTTTCTCTGTGTTTCTCAGTTCTCGTTTGCTCTGGTAGACATCTGACATCAGTAGGCTGCCACCCCTCATTGTAGCACTTCACATTCATTTTAATTGGAAGGCAGCCTGTCTTTCCATTACGTGGTTGATATTTTGCTTACAGACCGAAAGTTCTGCCAAATGGTGGCTTCTTCCTCCTCAGCTGCTCTGGGCTGACATTATTTTTCACCTTCTTGTACATCAGAGAGCTTGCCTGCTGGAATCACTGGGTACTGCTCACTAGATAACACTCTCTACTGCAAGGACTTGGGGCTTTTGTGGCAATTCTGTCTCTCCTATTCTGTCTGTAGCACACAGCTCCACTTCCTGGAAAATGAAAGTATTTGTTCACATTCAAGCCCACCAGCCGAGTGAAGATGCATGTGGTTGAAATGTAATGGCCTCCAATACACAGCAGGTCAAGTCAACTGACCTTCAGTTTCTCAGACCTAACCCATATGCAATTGTAATGCTAGACTAAATTCAATACGTGCCTCATGTCTAAGAGGTTTTTTCAGTTCCCACCTATGGGCCTGAAAATAGCAACTTGCCTCGTGTGCTTGGAAAGCATCCTACACTTTCAAATAATTAACAGAAAGAGAAAATCTCAGTCTGCAGCAATCACAGGAAGCTGAGAGTATACTACAAGCCCCACATCTAAGTCTGCGCCTCATTTTGTATAGTTACCCAAACTGTTAGGTTAAAAAGCAGACAGCAGTTGGGTCAAACGAACTCTAATCCTGGGAAAAGGTTTCTGCAGCATTTTCAACACGAGCCTGTTTTTGTGAGGTACGCACCCAAGTCGCTCTTTCTCGCTATAACAGTATCACAGTGAGGACAGTGAAATTTGGCCACGTTCTCCGTGTGCTTCTGCAGAATGTGCATCTTCATGGTACCACTTTGAGTGAAGCGAGCATGGCAGATGTAACATTCATATGGCTTCTCTCCTAAAGTAGCAGGAGGAAAAGAAATAGCACAAGTACTTTTACTGAAATAAAATCCAACCAAGAAGCCCCAAGCTCCCAGAAACTTGCAAGAGACAGAAGGTAACAGTAACTCTACAGAAAGAGCTCAGTGTCTCTTTCTCTAGAAGTTCTCATTCTTTCTACAACAAAACTCAAGTCTGCCCCTTAAGCAAAAAGTTTATTAATATACTTACTTGGAGAAAGTACAGGGAAGATCTACCTGCAGCTTGCCAGAAGACAGCAAGGCTTCCTAATAAAGGAAGACATTTCTTCTCTGCTTACCACAAGTGGCTGCATTTTACCATCTCACAGTGAAACTGGAATCCCCCAAGCTCACTTCCCAGGGTACTGATCCCTATGCCGTATGTATATAGCACTGCTTACAAATTATGGTGTGTATTTTTCAGCTAGACACTGTCACAAAGGTTTTACATGAAATAAAAATTATCTATTTTGCCAATTCAGAGCTTCAGCATATATCATGCAGCTTAAGCACCAAAACATGGAAACCACTAAAACAATAAACCCTGTCAACAATACCAGAGTGGGTCCTCATGTGCCTCTTCAGTTTGTAAGTATCCCTGCTGGCATAGCTGCACAAGCTGCACTGGAACGGACGCTCTCCAGTGTGAGAACGAATGTGGCGTTTCAATTTGCTAACCTGAAAGAGCAAGACTGAAGTTAGCATACGTGAGCAGCTCTGACTTCCAAAAGCACAAGGAGTCACTCAAGGATTTAAGGTAACTGACGTTTGTTTTATTTTCCCACTACAGCAAACACATTTCAATTCCATCCTCCTGCTACACGTAACCTCTCCCTCCTGCTGAACTTCACCTAGTCTTGCTTGACGCTATTCCCAAATTCAGTGCTGCCCCATTTAGGGCCTCATTCTCACTCCATTGACATCAATTTGAGGACACGACAAAATGTGAAGCTAGCCTGCAGAGACACAAGAAAGGGTTCTGGAAGTGCAAGCACCTAAGCAACTTTGGAGGTGGGGACAACAGGTAGCATAGTGACCTCCATGCCATTTGTTTTTCCCCAGACAGTGCTTTCCTGGGTTCTCTCCAGTTACTTTGAGTGAGATGATCAGCTTGCTAAACACGATTCTAGATCTACAATCAAGATGGTGAACATTTCTTTGCTCTCCTTCTGCTCCTACTTAGAAGGTGCAAACCAACTCACTTTCTGCTCAAGGATGAGTATTCTGTGTAACTGAGAACTGCTGTCTATAGAAGGAAGCACAGGTTCACATTAAGACAAATTTGGTCTTAATTTATACTATGAATATCACTGCAACAGTTTATTTGACATTCAAACCTCAGCACTGCAGTCACAGTACAGAGATAAAGAAGGAGCCCCTACTCAACATTACCCACTGACCTTCTTCCACTGCACACAGTGCATTTTTTAAATCATGTCTCTGATCTCGCTCAATTCTCTTTTCCCTACCATGTTGCATAATCTCTGTTACAATATAAAGGCTGTCCTGAAGCATAAGTGACAGTCCTGCACAGGATAGAGCACACCAGCAAAGCTTCATTTGCTGGAGTAAATTAGATAATCATCTGATATAAGCAAAGGGTCATTAATTTTGGCTGCAAACACCCTATGGTGAGCACGTAACGTGTCAAATGCACAGCCCTAGAACTGCAATGCACCTCCAGTCTAAAGGCATGCCCTGCATAGGAGAGGGCTGCCTCCTCCAGCACAGAGCGTGCTACACTTCCTTTCATCCCCTTACAAACAGATTTACTTAGTGAAAGAGCAGCACAGCAACAATTAGCCACCATACCTCCACGCTGGCATAGTCACACATGGAACATTTGAACGGTTTCTCGTGGGTGTGTTTGTAGCGGCGATGCCGAACCAACTCTCCGCTGGTCACAAAGGCCATGTCGCAGTCTGGGCACTTGTGAGGGCGAGTACCTGACCATGGGCAGCAAAAAGGGAAGGTGGCATTCAGGTGGGGTAACAGAAGAAAATACAGCACCATTTCCTGATTGCTTTTTAAAGCAAATTAACAACACTGCTTCCATGCGATGGAAGACCAGAGCACTGAATGGTACACGAGCCTAACTTCTGCCTAACTGTTGGACTGAGGATCTTCTTAGGGGCTGAACATCCCTTCCACAAGGGAGCAAACTCCCTTAGTCTCACACTGCTCGGTAATTCACAAACCTGACTGCTCAGCTAGACATGATGTAGGCATGGGTATGCAGAGAGAATGAGGGACATGGACTATGCCTTTTGTTTTTCTACTCTCTGGTACAAGTGACAGGAGATTATTTAAGTTTCAGCACTGTTTAATTACCTTTGTACACTAGATTTTAGTAAGAGAAACAGAAATGTGCTACAGATCCTAGCACTAAGTTACACTGACGTAGTTCATAATCTGTTTCTTCCTCTCTCTCCCTTCTGCTTTCAATTCCCCTTATCCTTAGCTCCAGCTTCTTTCTTCACCTTACTTTTCTGCAAGTGATGGCCATACAAAGCTTAGAATACANGCGTTTCAATTTGCTAACCTGAAAGAGCAAGACTGAAGTTAGCATACGTGAGCAGCTCTGACTTCCAAAAGCACAAGGAGTCACTCAAGGATTTAAGGTAACTGACGTTTGTTTTATTTTCCCACTACAGCAAACACATTTCAATTCCATCCTCCTGCTACACGTAACCTCTCCCTCCTGCTGAACTTCACCTAGTCTTGCTTGACGCTATTCCCAAATTCAGTGCTGCCCCATTTAGGGCCTCATTCTCACTCCATTGACATCAATTTGAGGACACGACAAAATGTGAAGCTAGCCTGCAGAGACACAAGAAAGGGTTCTGGAAGTGCAAGCACCTAAGCAACTTTGGAGGTGGGGACAACAGGTAGCATAGTGACCTCCATGCCATTTGTTTTTCCCCAGACAGTGCTTTCCTGGGTTCTCTCCAGTTACTTTGAGTGAGATGATCAGCTTGCTAAACACGATTCTAGATCTACAATCAAGATGGTGAACATTTCTTTGCTCTCCTTCTGCTCCTACTTAGAAGGTGCAAACCAACTCACTTTCTGCTCAAGGATGAGTATTCTGTGTAACTGAGAACTGCTGTCTATAGAAGGAAGCACAGGTTCACATTAAGACAAATTTGGTCTTAATTTATACTATGAATATCACTGCAACAGTTTATTTGACATTCAAACCTCAGCACTGCAGTCACAGTACAGAGATAAAGAAGGAGCCCCTACTCAACATTACCCACTGACCTTCTTCCACTGCACACAGTGCATTTTTTAAATCATGTCTCTGATCTCGCTCAATTCTCTTTTCCCTACCATGTTGCATAATCTCTGTTACAATATAAAGGCTGTCCTGAAGCATAAGTGACAGTCCTGCACAGGATAGAGCACACCAGCAAAGCTTCATTTGCTGGAGTAAATTAGATAATCATCTGATATAAGCAAAGGGTCATTAATTTTGGCTGCAAACATCCTATGGTGAGCACGTAACGTGTCAAATGCACAGCCCTAGAACTGCAATGCACCTCCAGTCTAAAGGCATGCCCTGCATAGGAGAGGGCTGCCTCCTCCAGCACAGAGCGTGCTACACTTCCTTTCATCCCCTTACAAACAGATTTACTTAGTGAAAGAGCAGCACAGCAACAATTAGCCACCATACCTCCACGCTGGCATAGTCACACATGGAACATTTGAACGGTTTCTCGTGGGTGTGTTTGTAGCGGCGATGCCGAACCAACTCTCCGCTGGTCACAAAGGCCATGTCGCAGTCTGGGCACTTGTGAGGGCGAGTACCTGACCATGGGCAGCAAAAAGGGAAGGTGGCATTCAGGTGGGGTAACAGAAGAAAATACAGCACCATTTCCTGATTGCTTTTTAAAGCAAATTAACAACACTGCTTCCATGCGATGGAAGACCAGAGCACTGAATGGTACACGAGCCTGACTTCTGCCTAACTGTTGGACTGAGGATCTTCTTAGGGGCTGAACATCCCTTCCACAAGGGAGCAAACTCCCTTAGTCTCACACTGCTTGGTAATTCACAAACCTGACTAATCAGCTAGACATGATGTGGGCATGGGTATGCAGAGAGAATGAGGGACACAGACTATGCCTTTTGTTTTTCTACTCTCTGGTACAAGTGACAGGAGATTATTTAAGTTTCAGCACTGTTTAATTACCTTTGTACACTAGATTTTAGTAAGAGAAACAGAAATGTGCTACAGATCCTAGCACTAAGTTACACTGACGTAGTTCATAATCTGTTTCTTCCTCTCTCTCCCTTCTGCTTTCAATTCCCCTTATCCTTAGCTCCAGCTTCTTTCTTCACCTTACTTTTCTGCAAGTGATGGCCATACAAAGCTTAGAATACAACCACCAGCATCCAACACAACTGGATTTTCTTTTTCCTTTTCCTCTCCAAAGGTTAAGCTACTTCCAGGCCAAGCCCAAAGCTGTTTCTAAAAATCTGTGTAAAGGATGGATGAGGTTTGCACCTGACCTGGCCTGGCAGAGAACACCTGCATTTGTATGAGAAACAGACAGCAGCATTACACAGATTGTTCTTTAGCTTGTTCCATAAAACCAGAGAGATCACCTTGCTCTTGTTCTAAAGGCAGAGCAAATCCCACACAAACGATGCAGTCAAAAGCAGGAATACCTGTGTGAGTGTTGAGGTGGTTCCTCAGTAACGTGACTGTCCGAAAAGCCCTGCCACAGAGATGGCACTTGTGTGGTCTTTCATCAGTGTGGCTTTTCATGTGGCGGTCCAAGTTGGAGCGACGTGGACAAGTGTAACTGCACAGTTCACACTGGAATGTCTTCTTTACACCTAGCCACCAAGGAAATCATCTTTACTCAACAGTACTGCAGCCTACTGCATAACACAGTAACAGGTCAGCAGGGAAAAGGAAACACTGTGGAGGTTTAGTTAATGTGAGGAATGATCTCGTACCATTACATCCAATCCTACATCCTTAGGAACACAGGCAGTGACTAGTTTGGCTTGAATTTTCTATTCGTATGCCAGCACTCAATGTTCCTACTCCACTCTGAAAAGGGCTCCTTAATTTACAGGTTTAAATTTCCAGAGAGGAAAGCACACACTGCTGTATTTTGCACCATTTACCCCTATCCAGCACTTTGTTAAAAAAAAAAAAGTCACAAAGCTAATTGCACTGTTAGTTCCTGATGCAAAATGAATACACAAACACTTAAATAGGTATCAGAGCAGAAACCAGAATCTTTTCAACTGTTGTTACATGGGAACACTGATGTCACAGCATCACAGAGAACTCTTCACAGCCTGTGTGTCCAAAAGCAGAGCTGAGTGCCATTAACTGAGGCAGCAAGGGACACTGAGAACATCTGCTTCACTCTTGCTTGCACCTACTGAGGCAATGCAACTGTATCACAAGGTTCCTCCCCCCCCCCCAACAAAAGCATTCTCCAAAGGCACTTGCAGCTTACCTTTCTTCTTAATTTTTGTTGGTTTAGGTGGCTTCATGTTGCCCACCACCTTTTCTGCATTGACCTCAGACAATAAGCCCTCCTGCTGCTCCTCCTCGAAGTCATACACAGAGACATCCACATCTTTGCCCTCCTCGGTGTAGCGAAGCTTACTCTTTTTGTTCTTCTTTGTTTTTTTGGCTGGTGGCTGATAGTCTGGATCTTTTTGCCAATTGGGATCTTCCTGTGGCTGAAGCTCCCCTTGTTCCAGTGTCTCCACCTCGCCGTTAGCACCCACCTTCACGACCTGGAAGCCTTCTGGTAAAGGCAGGGTGTGACAGATCATGGGCTCTCCCTCCTGCAGGCCTCCTTTGGAAACCTCGTTCTCATAAGCTCCCTGAAGTTCCTCCACAGACGTGGTGGCAACAGGTACAGTCACTGGAACGGGTACTTGGACCAGCTGAAGCTCACCAAGGTTTATAGGCTGCTCTTCCATGTTCACAACCTGAAGTGTTATGATCTGCGTGTCATCCACCGTAGCCTCCGTTTCCTGAGGCACGGCACCTTCCATTACTTCAGTCTTCATTTGAAGAAGAGTTGGATCCAGCTGCTCCATCATCACCATCTGCACGCCGCTGTTGACATCCTGCACCACCTCCCCCCCGTCTGCCTGGTTTGGTGCTATGTGGCAAGCCTCGTCCTCCTGCCCTCCCTCGCGGCGCCTCTGATAGGTTTTTCGCTCTTTCCCCTTAATAAAAGTTTCAGATTCCTCCACAATTGCTTCAACTGCTTCACCTTCCATTTCACCTTCCTGCTGTAAAAAAAACAAAGAAGAGTGTTGGGCATCATCCAGCATCTTTCAGCAGCTGCACAAACCCCTCTGAGAGACAAGTGGCCTCACTGAGGCGCTGCAGTGTTCTTACATCCAGCAGACCAACTGAGACCTGAAAGGGTTCATCCCTCCCAGCATCCTGACACCATAAACCAAGGCAAGCACAGGACGCTGTCTGCAGTGAGTCAACCCCACTGGTTATTTGGGAAGCAAGGAGAAGTATTAAGTGAGATATGTAGCCTCAGTTCTTAAGAACTGCAACTCTCACAGGCAAGATCTACCATGATTTTACTCCCTACTGAGCTTCTTTAGGATGTCACTTCTAGATTAGTAGTATCAGAGACCCTGTCTCTGGCTACACATGTTAAAGGCACCAAAGTAACGTACTCTTATGGGCAAAGAGCTGACACAAAGTAATAAGTTTGAGAACTGCAAAGCTTTTTCAGAAGGAAAAAGGACAAAGAATGATGACGTCCGTTCTCAACCTTAGAAATTACACCACATACATTCTTACTGGTTTCCTATGTGCTTAGGTTTTCCTGAACCCGTGTGCTAATGAAATAAAAAGGATCCAGGCAGCCAGGCCTGCTTCCTGTGAGCAGCGTGGGGCTCCCTTCCTGCTCCATCCTTGGCTGAGAGCACAGTGCCCTCCTCAGGCAGGATGAGCACAGCACACCCGGTTCTGCCTTCACTTCAGTGTGAAGGATGGGGTCTCGGAGCAGAGCCCCCAGAACAGTGCTTTCCCACTGGGGACACCCACATCCTCGTGGTCTCGCCGTTCTTCTCGCTTCCCGGGACAGCAGTGGTCTCCAGGGGGCACCAGCCACCCACAAATGCCACCATATGGCCCCTCGTGCCTCCGTGCAGGGATGCTGCTTCTCCTTCCTCACTGCCCATGAGTATTCATCCCATACACGCACAAAGCTGTGGCACACGAGACGATGTGAGTGCTGAGTGCCAGGCAGCAGCCACAGGAACTTTGCTCCTCACCCTCTGCTAAGGGTGAAGCCATCAGAGCAGAGTCTTTCAATGAACTCAAGGGTTTGTAGAGAGGAGAAACCTTCACAGGTTTCACCTCTTCCATCTTCCCAAAGGAAGGGAGGACAGAGCTAAGCAAAAGAATGGGATAAACTGAGTGGGAGGTAACAGAAGATAAGGGAAAAATGGCACAAGCCCATGTGTCACAAGCAGAGCTGACAGCTCCATCTGATGGACCAGTGCAGAGGTCAGGAGCTCTGACACCGGCACAGCCAGCTCCCAGCAGTCCAGCTGGGAGGCTCTCCTAAGGCTCCCTTTAACTGTACAAGTTGGCAATAAACCTGCGAAGGCTCCTAGGAGTGAGCCAACAGGCCAAGCCCTGCGTGTGCTCCCAGGCACTGCGCAGCAGGAGCTCCGTGGGTGGGAGGGGGCAGCACACCAGGATGTCCCTGAGTCCCCAAAAAGCAACCTACCAGCATCCAAAGATGTCAGCGTGCTGCTTATAGCATCAGGAAGGTTAGCACAGGCTACCCTAGCACTGCTTATCTTAAGACAATAAAGCTGACCAACATTTACTGCTTCTACACTACTGCCCATCTTTACTTTGCACACTGCTGCCATAAGGACAAAGCTTCCTGGGTTTATCAACAGAAAAATACGGGCAGCAAACCCAGAGGAGCTCAGTGCACGTGCTACCTCCTCACAAAGCCTCACGCTCTCAATTCCTGCATATGCCAATTCTCGTTCTCCACAGTGTGGCACTACAACCCAAGAAACCCCCGCATGACAAGGAAAGTGGCACAAAGAACACCTATGCCAAATTACCATCTAAAGGAAACCACCTCTGCTGCCATTAACAGGATTCTAAACTTGCACACCTGTTTCACAACTGCCTCAAGAAGGAAAACACCATGTAGCTGCAGAAGAGCTGCTCTCACCTCTTCCTTTGCCATTCCCTTCCCTCGCACTGACAGCACAGCTCACTCACCTGCAGAACGAGCACAATCCAGAACTCACCCAGCTGAACACAGAGAGGAAGAAACGGTTCATTACGTTAGAACACACTCGATTCCTGATGCAATCCCCCACACAAACGCTTGGGCAGACACTGAGCTCAGTTAAGAGAGCCAGCACCACTTGGAGCAGTGGGAACCTTGCCTCTCTGAAGCCAGGTGGCTGCACTGAGCTGTGGCCCTCTGCTCTGCACCATCCTGCCGTCCACTGTGCGAGCTCAAGAGTGAAACTGCTTCCTCTCGAGCACCCTCTGGGTCACAGCCAGTTTGTGGTCGCCTTCCTCTCTGAGATCAACAGCATTCAACTGTGATCAAAAGCACACGCTGCTTCATGAAGCTAGCTGTTCTGTCCTGAACCCTATGTGTCCCAGGAGATGGGGATGCAAAGCGAGGAGAATTTGGGGCTGCCACGACCACCTGTTTGTCAGTGAGCAGCACACACCACTGATGGACAACAGCCTTTGAAGTCCCACAAAAAGGAAAGCCCAACTCTGCAGGCAGATGTTGAGAGGTTAATGCTTTTAATCAACAAGTACTTGTGCTCGTTCTGCCCTTCACACATCGATTCAGGCTTTCATTCAGGATGCTAACAAACTGCAAAAAGCAAATCCAGGTGTTTCTTTAAAACCAACTTGAGCAGAGCAGGATAATTCAGCCATCCATGTCTGCATGACATCAGAACAGCAAGTCGAGGTACTGCTGCACCTGGAGGAGACCAGTGCAACAAGTTTCATGGCAGACATCACAATCAAGTACAAGTGGTTGGATTTTGTTTTCCTCCAAGGCTTTATCTAGATGAAGTACCACCCAGGACCAAGCTTTTGAGCACCAGCTCTTGCTTGCTTTCATCTCTGCACAAACACTAAGTAGGGATGCCCTACCTGGACTAGGGAATTTGGGTTTCAAATCACAGAGGGCGTTGCTCATCCCTGGGATGTTAGCACGGTTCCTGCCCTATAAACAACAGCTCTGCATGCTGTA
>VXAB01000017.1:2040-97642 GCA_013399175.1 Odontophorus gujanensis
CTGCACCCAGCACAGCGCGGGCAGTGCCTGCGCCTGGAGCCACTTCATTCCCCCCCGTCTCACTCTCTTGTAGATGTGAAGTACCTGGAGAACCACACGCTGGCTAAGGAAGCTCAGGAGAAGGCCAACGCGGCACTGCTGGAGTACACAGTGTGCCACTACCCGCACTGCACGGACAAGTTCCGGCAGCTGCTGCTGCGGCTGACCGAGGTCCGGGCGCTGAGCATGCAGGCAGAGGAGTACCTGTACCACAAGCACCTGAGCGGAGAGGTGCCCTGCAACAACCTCCTCATCGAGATGCTGCACGCCAAGCGGACTTGAGTGCAGTTCCCGCACAGACTCTGCAGGGCCCCGCACGGCGATGGGGCAGGACACATGCCTGGGGCCACCTCCCCACCCCACGCCTCGCAGTGATGCTATTTAACCCGTGCTAGTGGGAGGTCCCAGACGATTTATTTTAATACATGGTAAGGACGGTTAATGGTCATGGGGACGTGTGACAGCCAGACTGCCTCACCAGCACTGCAGCTCCACAGCCCCTGCACAGCCAGTGCCCGACCCGCTGCCTGCCCTGCTCTGTGATGTCAGCAGGGAGAAAGCCTGTTCTGGCTTTGCTCCCTTTTCTGCTCCTCTCTTGCCATCCCTGCACTCTGTCTCCACTGCTGCCCTCCCACTGCTCAGCCTGCCCCACCTGGGACCCCTGGTGTACAGGCCATGGGAAGAATTGAGCTGAAATCCCTCCAGGCTTTGGGGTTTCTCTTCCTGGTACAGTGCCAGGGGATTTCTGCAGCAGCAAAGCTGAGCCCTGGGGCTGAGTCCTGCTCCTGTCTGCTGCAGAGTCACTGCCTGCCCAGCACCAAGCAGGGCACTGCTGACCTTCAGCTGGCTCCTATTTCTTAGCACTTACCTGTGCTACGGCAGGAATTGGGTTTTTACGGCCCTTGGCAGCTGCAGTGCCCAAATCCCACCCATGTCTGGAGTCAGCTCATTCCCGGAATGGCAAGGCTTTGTGCAGAGGCTCCAAGAGTCAGCGCTGGGGACAGGGATGTGTCCCTGGGACAGTTCAGCTCCCCTGCAGTCAGGCAGGAATTGGGTGCAGGGGCAGAGTCAGGAGCAGGCACCCATGGCAGATTCCTGGGGCTCACTCCGGTCACCAGCCGTGCCCGTGTGATGCTGGGGAGCAGCAAAGGGACAGGGTTGGGCACCATCCCTTCGCTGCCCACAGGTGATGCCGGTGGAGGTGGCTCTGCAGGTGCAGGGCAGGAAGGATGCTCAGGGCCAGGCCTCATGCCGTGGGCACTGGGACTGCCCCAGCAGCACGTGCCCAGGGCTGCAGCTCATGGCCATGGCAGCACCCCCAGCATTTGGGCAAGGAGGGACCAGAAGGGTCAGCACTGCCTTGTCCCCAGGTGACAGCAGAGCACTGAAGCCACACACAGATGCTGGCTGTCCTTCTGTGCAGGGCTGGGGCTCAGCAGGGCAGCACAGAGGCTCCATCGCAGCCTCCTCCAGCTCTGCATCCTCACAGGTGCCCAGCAGCACGTGACCCCCCAGCTCTGCTGCCGGGTTTGGTTCAGGTGTTGCCTCCACTGTCCCATTTGGAGGGGACACTCTCACACCGCAGTTCCGTGCAGCTCTGGGGCTCGAGGAGATGCCGTGCTGCCGACTGCCAGCCCCAACTTGTTAGATACAGAAGAGCATGTTTGTTTTTGCTTTTCAACGTCTGTGCATTTTCCTCCTGAAGTCTGTGGTTCAGTTTCACCCTCCTTCTTTCTGCGAACTTAAAGAACTGGAGAAAAATGGTTTGGGAGGTAAAAGATATTTTATTTTCAGAAAATGAAAAGTGTCCTTAAGTGTCTCTCTCTCTCACACACACACACCTCCTTTCCTCTCTCCCATCCCTCTCCTTCGCTTCCCTCCCTTCCTTCCCAGGCAGGAGGTTATTAACTTCCATGTCAGGAGCAAACCACTGTAATAAATTTTGCAGTTCATTTAAGAAGGCAGACGTTGTCTTTTCTGATTGTATTTCTGACACTCCTTCCTGGTGCCACCCCTCCTCCCGGCCCCAGGGCAGCGCTCAGCCCCCCAGCCCCCATCCCGTGGGATCCCCAGGGCACACTGCCCTTGGCCCCGTGGCAGGGGACTGCTGCTGTGACTCAATAGGAGGGCACTGGTGACTCAGGACCTGATTCCAAGTGCTGCTGTGAATTGCCATAGCGACTCTGAGTGTGCTTTGCAAGTAAGCTCGAGAATTATAGCATTTAGGAGGCAATGGGCAATGCCATGCGCTGAGGGAGGGAGCAAAACCTCACCAGGGCATCGAGCAGTGGGTGGGAATGCAGTGCTGCCTGGCAGTGCCCCAAGTACGGGCCCCCCAGCCCCTGGCAGCTGCAGATGCTGACACCAGAAGCGGTGTTTCTGCACCCAGATTGTGGTTTTTGGCCAATACAGAGCTGTTCTGTGGGCTGCGGTTTCCACCAGCAACTAAAAGGCAACCAGCACGAGCTGTGCTGAAAGCAGGGAACGCAGCGTGACGGGCAGCCAGCCCGTGGTGTCACAGAGCCCTGATCCCTCACACCACAGCCCTGCACCACTTCCAGCCTGTGAAGCTACTGCACATGGCCATGGGACCGTTCCCAGGGACAAATTACAGGGAGAGAAGGCTGCCTTTAAAAATCAGCATTTACTGTCATTGTAACCAGCAAAAACCCACACATTTCATGTGCTCTAAACACTAGAAAGTAACAGGAGAAGCAGTCTGAGGAACAGAACGGAGGGAGGGAGGACACAGCGCCAGCTGGAGGGGGAGCAACCAGCCAGATGGGAAACTGGGAGAAGGGAGATTTTTTGTCCAAAACACAGCCAAAGAAGCTATTAAAGTCAGCTGGTTTAGATAAGCGTTGGAGCCAGCTGCTGTCTGCCCTAGTGCCTGTGCTTCCCATGCAGCCCAGCCCCAGCCCTGCCCTGCAGAGGGGCACTCTCCCCTGTGTGGGCACAGCGTGTCCCACCACACATCCTCCAAATGAAACCAGCTCTGGTGGTGGCACAACCAACGCTGGCAGTGATGTGGAGCTGGGGATGCGTGGAGTGCTGGCAGTGCACTGAGCCCAACAGCCCCATGAGAGCCCCCTGCAGCCCCGTCCTGCTGTGGCTTTGTCTGCACATGCTGCTAGGAAGAAGCACAGGGTTAACAGCCCTCTGAGAGAAGCAGCTCCTCTGCCCGTCGTCCTCTTGGCTGTTTGAAGAGCCACCACGGTGTCATGGCACTCAGAAACCTAAAGCAAAAGAGAGGTGGGCTGAGCCGTGGCAGCTGGGAGAGGGGCCATGGTGGCTCCCCTCTGCCCTGCTGGGGTCCTGGGGCACAGGCAGGGAGCAGGGAACCCCCTTTTTCATCTGCTCACCAATGAGTGCACCGTACACTCTGCACAGGGCACTGTCAGCTCTGAATGCACCGATGAAAGAGGTTCAGCAAGATTTAATGAAAATACCAACGGTGCCATGGAAGAGAGCACTGACTCTGCATGGGCTGTGCCTCCCCCCATCAAGGCACAGGACCCCCTCTGCCCAGCAGGGAGGGACAGGGCAGCCCACTGGGTCGGCATTTCCCTTGCACCCAAGGCACGCCAGTGCCCGGCTGGCTGCAGATCTCTGAGGTAACCACTACCCCATTATTTTAAAAGAAATCCCACTGAAGGTGGTGTTGTGAGAGTTGCAGAAATACTCAGTATTGATCACAGAAAGGCTGGGCCGTGGAGACAAGATCCATGTTGCTATGTGTGGCTTAGCAACATATAAATGTATTCAAACCGAATAATGAAATTATCGTGGGGAAACAAAGAAGCCATCACTTGAAGAGATGGAGGATGTGGAGGCCTCTTGGAGCTCTTGTTCACCAAGACAAGGAAGACGGCACTCATTGTTTGTGCAAACATGTGAACCCCCCCGGCCATCCCCTTCTTACATAATGGGTGTAATGAATCTGGGCAGAGTGCTCCACGCAACGTGCATCTTTGTACAGCTGGGCTGGAGCTCATTACTGCGAAAAGCATGCGGCCCCTCCGAGGAACTTGGGTTCGTGGGGGGGGGGGGAAGACCGAATATGGGGGGTGGGAGAGGGGGAGGGCTGTGGGGGCAGCGTGCAGCCCCTGCCTGCCTGTGCTGCAGCATGCCTTGTGTGCTGCTGAACCTGGCCTGGCCTTTACCTGGGCTCAATCTGCCTTCACCCTCACACGCACTGAAGTGTTGCCATGAGCCCATCTGCCCAGCACCATGAACCCCACTGGTGCCTCTTGCACAGGGAGCAAGAGCATGGCAGCACTCAGTTAAGGCAATGGGGGGAGGCAGCTTCTCACCCGCACTCCTGCCCACGTGCCCTCCCAGTTTGGGCAGGCAGTATCCTCCTGCATCTTTGCATCACCTCCTGCAGACCTGCTGCTGGCACCGTGGTAACCTGCATTATTGCTGCCTGGAAGTTTTCAAATAAACACATCTGGGGCAAAACACATCTCTTTGCATTAAATTATTTGGGGAGAAAACAAACAGAAATGAGCATTGAGAAGCTTTGCCTTTCAACTGCCATCACACACAGAGGCCTACAGCTTGCTGCCCCTGGCAGCTGTTTTCCCCAGGAGCTATAGAGCATTTTGTGCTGCCACTCAGGCCGTGACGACCACGTGCAACACTGCCCTGCCCTGGGGTCAGCGCAGCACTACTGCAGCTGGGCACTGCTGCCTTGTACTTCATATGCTTAATGACTGGGAGCACTTATCTTTGAGTCCCGTGCCTCACTGCAGAGCAGCACAGCGCCGTGCTGGTTTCCTTGCATGCACACAAGTGTGAGAGGAGGGCTCTTCTGGTTCAAGGAGATCTTCTCCATCACCCTCAGGCTGAAGCACGGCCCAAGCCGCAGCCCCGGGCACGAGCAGAGCTGCTCTCCAGGTTTGCAGGGAGCTGTGTGACTGTGGGCCTGCTCCAGCTGCTGCTTCCACCGCTGTTGTGTGGCTGCTGACACAGGGAGAGGGCAGGCACAGAGCCCGGCCTGGGGTACGGGGACCTGCCAGCTCTCCTAACCCCAAAGGCACCGTGGGAGCTCCATCCTTCCTTTGGTGTGCACAGGGCTGTGTGGGTTTTTTTTAAACATATGCTGGGGGCTTACCTGGGAAAGCAAGAATGAGCTAAACAGCCCACCTCTTTACACAGCTGGAGTTTAATTACAAATGTGGCTCATTAAAACAGGCAGGAGCAGGTGAGGCTGAGATGCACCAGTGCTCAGTGTGGGCAGTGCTGAGCCTGAGACTGCAGCATGTTTACACCCAGACACCGCTGTCTGCCTCATTCATGTGTCCACTGTGGAGAGGAGAGCTGTAAGGCTTCTGGGTGGCATCTTCTTGAAAACAGTCTAAGCTTGCCCTGCTTAGACACTTAATACAGAGCAAAAACAGAACCTGCTAATGCACAGCATCCCTTGACAAAAGAAGATGTAACAATGCAGAAAAAATAATATCAATCCATCCCTGCTGCTTCTTCCCTGCACTGTCTGCTTGAGTGACCCCATCCAGAGACTGCAGTGAGAGTGCTTGCAGTACTCATCAGTGACAGATAAACAAAACAAAACACACTGCACTTGTGCACAGAGGAGCTGGGGACCTGCCCGAGCCGGGCGGGGAGCTGAGCTGCTGCCGGCCCCTCCCAGCACTGCAGCCCAGCAGAGGTCTGGGGCTTAGGAGGGATTTTGTTTTCAATTCTACCCACCCTCATGGTGACATTGGCCTTTCTACAACCTGAAACAGAAGAAGCTAAATGGCTGCATTTAAGCTCATAATTCCATCCCTGTCTGAACACCCCATCTTTCCTGGCTTCCCTTCTCCAGGAGCAAGTCGTTCCTAACACCCGCCCGTGCTTCCTGCAGCAGCTGTTGCTTTACAATGATCTGTGGCAGCAAAGAGCTGCTGCAGCCCCTGGAAGCAGCCTGGATGTGGCCAGGAGGCAGCAGGAAGGTTGCATGGATGCTGGGAAAAGCCACACGGGTGCTGTGAGATGAGCACCCATGGCTCTGCAGGGGCTCATGGCCGAGCTGAGCCACTGGTGCTGCAGGGAGAGGCAGCACAGCAAGGCCTGCAGGCACCCCCTGCTCCTCACCTGCTGCAGCCCTGTCCAGGAGATACGGAGCCCTCAGCAGCCTTGCCAGGACTGCAGCCACTGAGGCACAATGGAAATAAAACACTTCCTAAAGTCTGAGCAAAAATAGCCTACCCTCCACCCTCCGGTATGTGCTCCACAATGCAATCAGAGAAAGCAGCGTTGGCATAAAAAAAACCCAAACACCTGAAGACAAAGAAGGCAATGTTACCTGAGGATTTGAATGCTGTCAGCTCTACAGCCTGAAAAAGGGGAGAACATCTGTTAGCAGAAGGCACGGGTGGGTCTGCTGCATGGCTGGAGCCCCCAGCCCCCCCACCAAGGCCCAGCAGGGCTCCTCACAGCACTGAGCTCCACTGGGACGGGCAGCGTGCTGCGTGAGCTCCCTGCAACCTTCCACATCTCTCAGCAGTTCCACTGCTCAGCCCCAGCCCCACTGTCACCTGCAGCTTGGGCATCTGCTACAGGGACAGCAAAAACCAGGAGCAGAGCAGAGAGATCTTCCTCGCGCACGGAGAAGACCACGCACAAACTTGTTCCATGTGCCCGAGTGATGGCTAACGCCCCGGGGTGTGAAATTCCT
This sequence comes from Odontophorus gujanensis, assembly GCA_013399175.1. NCBI lineage: Eukaryota > Metazoa > Chordata > Aves > Galliformes > Odontophoridae > Odontophorus > Odontophorus gujanensis. The sequence continues at coordinate 8,762 of VXAB01000017.1, forward strand.
GCTCCCAGCCCAACAGTGATAAATATCACCAAACACCACTTCAAAAAGCTGAAACACAAAGAACATCTTGTCTGTGTTTGTAGCTTCACTTGCTTGGTGCTTTGTCGTTTTAAGTGTTTTCAAACGTTTTTAAGTAGCATCTTCTCTTCATCCCAACTATTGTGCAGCTGCCAGTGACATTCTTAATTCACAGCTCCTCCGGAGAGCTACATGACTCACTTGGGCAGGGAGCAGGAAAGCAGCACGGACTTACACAACGCAGCAAGCAGCGCCCGTCAGCCAGGGATGGCACCACGCAGGGCACAGGGCTCTGCCAACCCCACTGCCCAGAGCTGATGCTGCACAGAGCTGCTCAGCAGCACGGCACTCGTGGCTCCACAGGGGCACAGGTCAGCACGGGGAGCAGTGCTGTGCATGTCTTTGCCCCCCCAGACGCAGCCACCAGCGTGGCCTTCTGCACACTGCTGAGCACACCTTCGTTAGCAAGGAAACAAATGCACTGAAAATGAAATGTTTAAGCAGCAACGACACAGTAAAGTCCTAGGTGACCCTCATACAGAGGAAAGCAGTTTCTATCTTTGCTTGCTAGGAAATGCCATGGCCTTGGCATTTAGGAAATCTGCCTCCTAATACTCCCTGCATTAGAAAACTCAGGCCTCTGGGCTAATCTCTTTAGCCCACGTCTCGTATTTTGTGCCAGGGAGCTTAGCCCTGCTCCCAGTTTACACAGCAAGCACCTGGCTGGCTGAGAAAAGCATCACCTGTGAATCCTGGTCGGTGTTTAGCATGAAGGAGGAACGGCATTAACTGCAGTATAAATCATGGGAGATGAAAATATGGATTTTATTGAGTGGCTTCAAAATGATATGCCAGCTATAGAAGTATTATCTATTGGATAAATAAGAGCTGTCTATGTGACACAGGTTTTCAAAGGATAAATATTAGAGAGGGAGAGAGAGATCCTTCAGTGAGAGACTTATACAAAAGTAGTGTTGGATTTTATTCTGAGGAAATTACAGCACTTGTATGTCAAGTGCACAAGGACTGATGATCATTTCAATAGTGGAAGATAGAAGAGGTATAAGAGTAGTCAAATTTAAATTGTTCTCCACTTTAGGCCATACCTTGCTGAGCTCTGCATCAGGCTTCTGCCAGGGGAGTGAAATGGCTGCAGAACTCAGGGCTGCCCTCCTTGGATGGATGCAACCTGGCTGCTGCACAGACAGCAAACCCCTGCTGCCCATGTTAAATCTGCTGATCCTGGGGAAGCCTCCTGCTTCAATCCATACCAACCTCTGCTCGCTGCTTTACATACTCCAATTCACTAGCTCCTGTTCATTTATATTCCCTGCCATAGACCACCCTCCTGTCATGCTCCCCTCCTAGAGAGGGGCTGCGAGCCCTGAGTGCAGCTGAGAGCAAGGCTGCAGCAGGGCCAGCTCCCTGCAGCTCAGAGGGCACTGCTCTCCTTGAAAACATCTGCTCTGGGGGCTTCGTCCCCACTGTGCTCTGCTCATGGCTGAAGGTGGACGAATATGAGAAGACATTACCTACCGGTCTCTCTGGTGACATGATTGATGAAATCCCCATGGGAATTTTGCCTCCAAAGTTGCCTAGGGGGTGAAGCAACACAGATTGTTCAGAGACTGGAATAGAAATATTCATGCTTTATCAAAAAATTGGTGCTTTGCATTTCCTAAATATCTTCCACCAAAGCAAAGCGACCAACCATAATTGCAAATAAATTTTTGCAGCCACGAACTGGAAGGATCATGCAACACCTTTTTTTTTCCAGAATCTCAAGAACCTATTTCCCATCATCACCTTCACTCACTCTTCTCTAGGAAATTCGTTTTAAAACACAGACGTGGATTCTTGCCTGAAAAGAGGGCAATGCTGCACAACACAATTATGAGAACCCCTTGCTCATGCTCAGCCAGCCCATGGGGACAGCCCTGATCCTTCTGAGGATGCAAATGGGTTCAGCACCGTGCCAAGTGAATGTGTACTGATATTCAAGCCTTAGGGTAAACATTTTACTGTGCTCTCATGATGGAGTCTGGGCCAACAGCAGTGACAACTCTCTACCTCTGTTGGTGATGTTCTTCATAGGAGGGTCTTTCTGCACAGGGCTTGACAAGGCACTCTCTGCTGCAGGACTCAGCTTCCCAGTCTCCCAGGAGGTGGTGTTTCTTGGACTTGATAAGTAGTTGATGGGATGAGAGCAGTTCTGCAGTGACAGGGAAGAAATTCAGGACTGTGAAAACTGCAACATGTATGTTTACCGGATCCAGATCCAACTTTAAAGATTGGTTTGATCTACACTGCTGCCCCTGGGACTTGGGCTCCCATCCCACCCTGGTACAGAAGGCTGTTGCTTAATCAAGGTAGATGATCTTGGGTCTGCATTGTCCAATACAACTACAGAGAAGGGAGCCAGTCTCTGCTGTTCTTCCTACACAGGACAAGTGGGAAGAAAAATAAGACATTTTCAACATTATCTCCTTGAAGGAGTCCAAACATACATAGCTTCGGCCCTCCTTTGATGGGTGAAGGATGAACAAACAGCAGTAGCAAGGTTTCCTTGCGACTTACTGTGAAAGAGAGTGCTTTCTTCTTGTCCTTCATCCTCTGGATGGCATTCCGCACCTGAAGAGGAGCAAGGACATTACAGAGGGCCACAGCAACTCTAGCAGAGCAAGAGATCCTCCAGTAAGTCATGGACAAAAAGCAGTAGCTATCCCAGAAGCACAGGCTAGGCTATGATCTCTGTTGCATCTACTACAATCCCAGCTACTGCTTCACTGCTACTTTAAAGAGTGACAGAGCCCCAGCCAGGGGTATTTCTTACCTCACTGTTATAGATTGCATAGACCAGGAATATGTAAAGGCCCTGAAAAGGAGAGAACACAGGAAGTTAGAGATGTACAGCTGCTTTGATGCTACTTTCCTTGGGAGGAAATGAGTTTGATGAGCATTAGAATGGTTGAGGATGAGGCTAAGGGGAAGAGGCGAAGACACCAGGCATGGCACAACTTGGGGAAAGGAGAGCATTCCCCAGGTACTTCAGAGTGTCCAAAAGAGAGCTGTCCCAGTCCCTCTTCTTTTTCCTGTCCCTCTGTCTCACCTCACAGCAGCAGTTCAGGCACTTGGCAGAAGTTGCTTTGTGCCTCCCTGGAGCGATGGAGGGGGAGACAGCAGCTCCAGCTGGGCACCTCTGCTCCCCTCACCCAACACTCTCCCACACTCCTCTTCACTCGTGCATGCAAAATCCCTCCAGAAACACCTCCTTCAGATCTCAGAAACAGAAACCACCAGGAATTTGTTACAAGGGGAATTGAAGTCCAGGAAGGAGCACTCCCCTCCCGCTGAGCCCAGGGATGGGGACCTGGGCCATCCTCCCACAAAACACAGTGTGATGCTACAGGCAGTTCCTCTGTCCCACATCATGACAGACCACAGTGTGCCAGCAGGAGTCTCTGATGCATATTTAGGGGGTACTGATCCAGGAAGGTTTTTCTAGCCCAGGCAAAGCCTTCCCAGACTGGCACCCCACGGCTTGGGATGCACAGCCTTGGCCACCCTCTCCTTCCCACCAAACTGGTGTTCCTGTATGAAAGCACTGGGGGCTGGCAAGCAATCAGATGCTGCGTCATGAGCCACAGCTCTGTTCTAACCCACAACTTGAGTCTCACAGGGGCTGTACTGCAGGAAGGGTTCTGTGCACAGCCCGGAGCGAGCACCACCTGGAGGCTGCAGCCAGGGGCTAATTACAGCTCCAAACCAACGATTTTGGCCTTAAGGCAGCCCTATCTGGTCCAGCAGATTTATGTTATATCTGTAGGGTGTTTGTTATCGCAGCTAGATAAATCAGCTGCAGCAAGAAAAGTAATCCATCTTGTCTTCAATGAGCCTTGCTCTTCATCTGCGAGCTCTTGGCAGGCGTAATGGTAGCAATACCCTGGCGCCGTGCCACGACCTGTCCTTCAGACAGCAACGCTGGTCACTCCTCCAGAGCAGATTTCTGGCCGGGCTGTCGAGGCAGGTCTTCCTTGAAATAATCATTCTGTAGGAAAGTGGAGTGGGGGAGGGAGCGCTGAGGTCAGCGGGGAGGAAAGCAAGGAAGAAGAGGAGGCCCAGCTGCAGCGGCGGGCGGAAGCAGAGCTATGGCGTAGGGCTGCACCACAGGAGCTGCTCCTGCCCCACTGCTGCCCCACTGCCTCCTCCCAGTGCAAAGCAGAGCTGCCATCTTCCTCAGGGGCCGCCATCACAAGCAGCTCTGGCTTCACTCAGGGTGGGGTCCAACCGACCTCTGCCAACAAGCAGCCATCATTAGGGGATAACTGCTGAGCACAGTGCTGTGCAGTGCTCCAGATCTATCCCAGGAGCCCCTGGATGAGTGGGAGATAGGTGAAATAGCTTCAAGAATACATGTACCTGGCCTAAGGCCTTGCTGTCCCACCTTGACAGCTCATGGCCACTGGGGGACCCCTCCCCACTCTGTCAGCCCAGTTCGGCTGTGGGCAGCCAGCTCTGCTGCCAGCATTTGGCAGGTGACCAGAGACATGAAGGGTAAGGAGTCAGTGAAGTACATAAAAACAGCTTTTTCCTGCAGCTGTCCCACTGGGATTTCACAGCCCAGTGCCCTGTGGAGCTGACCTGGCTGGTTTCACCTGTAGTGGCAGATGTGTGCAACCCTCACAGTATCAGCAGAGTTGTGCAGAACAGGAGCCCTGGGATGGCCCCAGTCCCCCTCTAATGGTGGCAGCAGAGGGGCTGCAGGGCTGCACTGATCAATTTACAGGTTTCTTGCCTCGTTAACTGGGCAGGACAGGGACTGGTGGCTCATCTTGGTTGGGTTTTGGCCACAGCACTGCAGCCCCCTGGGGCCTGGCACCTCATGCTGCTGCTTCTCGCTGGGCTGAGTTCTTGTGCCTGGCTGGAGGAGGAGCTCTCAGGTGTGGTGTCAGTGCACAGAGTACCCTTGAAAATAGGCTTCTTTTTCCTCAAATAAATAGAAAGCAGTCAAACAAACAATCAACTACAGCAGCAAAACTTTCCAGCACAACCCCAGGACATAAAGAAGCACACTGGCCTTAGAGGAAATCCCAAGGTAATCTGTAGAAGCTGCCCTCAATATGCCAGCCAGCAAAAGAGCAGAAATATGATGTTTTTATTCCTGCTTCTTCTCAACTCCACAGCTGCCCACCAGCATCAAACTTCCTTTTCTAGGGTAATTTTCAAATTGACCTGAACTTAGCAATGAAGGAGTAGAAGGCAAACAAGCACAGCATGTTCATGGGCAAACACTTGGCTGTTTGCCCACACAACAGACTCATACTGAGTGTTGTTTTTCTTCTTTCTCCTAAAAGAAGCAGTACCTTAGAAAGCAAAGGAAGACAATAAATCCAGCTAACATCTCCTATCTCAGTGCAGCCTAGGACCCACCCTTGCCCAGACCCCATTTAAGGGATGGCAGTGGAGGTAAGGGTCTCTTACTGGAGATTCCTGCATATCTGAGGCCTTCTGAAGGAAAGCAGCTGATTTCCTTTATTTCTGTGTTTATGACTGTTGTATCTGAGCAAATTACCACTTGCTGTAGCCTAGGACCTTGCTACTCTGCTGCCATTGCTGTGCTTTCCTTTGTGTTACAGTATCCCAAGGGAAAAGGTAGATGGAGAATTTTTAGAGTACAGTACCGAATTTCTCTCTTGAATTGGATTCTGTGGAGTAAAATTTGTCTTCAGGAACTAGGCAAGGGACTCTGAAAAACAGATCTGTGACTATCTAGTGCAAAGGCACAGAACTGACTGTGTCGGTAAGCTCTGGTGTTATTTGTACTTGAGCAGTCCTAGCACCTAGAGCTAGGCCATGGCCATGCAGATCCTCCTCTGCCTGGCTCTCTGCTGCAAGGAGCTACCTGTCTGTGATGATGCCCATCTTCTGCCTTGGGACAACTGTCTTTCCTGCAAATAGCAGGAGCAGTGGAGTTTAGTGCTTCTCTAGCTCCATCTACAGCTGCTTTCTTTTAAGGTTTGGAAAGCTTTGACTAGCCAGGTGGCTGATGCTTTCAATTGCAGGTGGCAAGCCCATGTTATGCGGCTTCAGCAAGCCCTCATGGTATTCTGTCACCACGTCTCCCTGAGTTTCAGCTTTCCAGAGTTCACAGGAACTGTTCCACATCAGTGCAGAGTAAAGCGCTCCTTGCTGCTGTAACTAATTAATTTATTTTGCTCTCTTAATCACATACAGACTGGTTAAAGTTTTCTTCTTTTGAAGAAACCAGTAAAGTTGGAAGAAAAGTGAAGCTCCCTACAAGCATGCTAGTTTGGAAGTGTCATTTTAAACCATGTCAGTGTTTCAGATAAACTAATCTAAGAAACAAGATTTGAACTGGAAAGCTGTGGCACCAGTAAGACACTCCAGTGACTGGTGCTGAGGGGACATGAGATGAGCGAGGTGTGCTGGGGTGCATTTCATGTCTTGGGAGCAAGAGCTTAAGTTTTCTCAGACAAAATAGCACAGCAGTTTGGGAAAGTTGGTTTGGGCTTCAGAACGGACAAAGATTCCCAGCTAGTAGGGCTGATGGGTTACAGTGCAGCATGAGAAACATCAGCCTTGCTGGCTGTGAGGTGAGGGGACTCACCTGGAGAGAGTTGAGCACGATGAAGACATAGGCCCAAACGATGCTGAGGTGGACAAGGATCCCACACACCCATGTCAGTCCCAGCACAGGCAGCAGCACCAAGACAGGTTTGGCTGTGGCCCTGTCAGAATGAAGAGCTCAGAGTTACTTGGACATGTTTAAAAGCAGAAACACTGCACTGGCACTGCAGTAGGCTGCAGAGCATCATGGCTTTTGGAGCACTCTGCCCTGTATTTTACAGTTTACAAGAGAGCTCTCCTTGTCTTCACCCAGCAGCCAGCTCTACACCCCCAGCAAGTGTCTCTGACAAGGTGCTGAGCAAGCAGCACCCAAGATGGTAGCTATGAAACAAATTCCTTTGCAAACAAAATTAGAGGAGAAAAACCAAACACTTCAATTCCCAGCCTGAAATGTGCCAGCCCAGCTCTTTTTTTATCATTGGGAGTTAGTAAGAAGGGGGCTCTTTGACGTCATTAGCCATGAGAAAACAGCTATTCCCCTGGAGTTGCTGCTACAAGAAGGGCTTCTATAGTTGTTTTACTAGCACATGGATGTCACCCTGCCCTCCTACACCGCCCTATCTTTGTGCCTCTGTAGTTCTAGAGAAATTTATTTATGATAGAGGGGAACAATGCATGTCTAGCAGGGGTATCTGGCGCCAGCTAACAACAATAAAAATTCACAGAAGATGATAAAGTAGTGACTCAAGCAGCAGTTTTTAGAGGTCTCCCTACATTAACTGATTACAGAGGTCCACACAGCTTCTCCTTCCTCATGTAATTGCCACCAGGGTTCCTTTCAATCCACTGAGTCCCAAGCAGATAGAAAATGCTTTGTATTATGGTAAATAAACCAAAGCCCCTGCACTGGGTACAGCTTCTGGTAAATGTGTACAAGCCCTATGAAAGGGATGACTTCAAACCCCAATGCTCTGTGGAGAGGACTCCCCTTTTTGGCTCAGATCTCCATGAGATTCCAGGAAATCAGGCACTTCACGTCCCTTGGTTCCTGGAAACACTCAAGGCTGTTCCCTCGCTTCCCTGTGTTTACTGTTTTACAGGATGTCTGCATGCCTGACAGCAAGCTGCTCAGCAGCACAGAGCTCTAATGTCCTCAGTGGTAAAGAGTCCAACAGAGGAACCACCTTTGAGTGATGCTCAGTCACTCTAGAGGAGAAAATCCTTTCTGTCCAGACTGCCCCAACTCACAGCCTGCCATCGCATCCCCCTCAGTTTAACAGTATTCCCATTGTTTTATACTCTGATCAGCCAGTGCTGTGATATGCTCACCATATTTGTATTCCAATCTGGTTCTCCAGGCTGCTGTTGGGTGTCAGCATCTTTGCTCTCCTGCGAGCACTGGACACAGTCACCATCACCACCCGGAAAAGCACAAAGGTGTTCACCTGTCAGGAAAGAGCCAGCAGACCCATGGAGCTTCAGTGATCTGAACTCCACTGCTGTGAGTCTCTTCTCTGGGAAGTCAGTAACTAATTTTTGGAGTGTGAAGATATATACATCACTCCTGAGAAAAATGAAATGCTTTATAGAGCTATCTGCACAAGTATCAGGTTTGTAAAAACTTCTCAAAACCTCTCCCACAGAATGTCTTGGTAAGTGGCTGCTCTAGTCTCCTTCAGCACTGAACCTTTTTCTGCTGCTGTGTTGTTCTGTTGTGATACTGATAACTACTTCAAGGATGTAGGTGTTCCCATATGACAAGCGGATCTTTATTTAAGGTGAAGTCACATTTAACCTATGCATTTATCACCATTCCTAGTCTAACAGTCAAGCCAAGAACTAGTCAACAAAATATTATTAACTTTTTAATATAAAACAATCTGCTTTGGTTAAAGAGACATTTCTATCGTGCAACTATGTGTGAAGTTTTTATGGGAGAATTTTTGTTAAACTGCAAGGAAAGCCCAGTGAGCAAGCATCTTAGCAGTGCCAGCACTTCTGCAGCTGACTCTGCAGTGCTTTCCTAAAACCAGTCACGCAGGCATCATGCCTTCCAGGAAGGCTTTGGCACTTACTGCCAGGATGAAGAGAACAGGCCCAACAAAGGCCCAGATGACGTTGGTCTGAACGTTCAGCCAGCAGTAGTTGTCTGCCACATAGTTATTGAAGGAAGTTGCAAGGGTCACGCCCACGATAATGACTGGAAGGCCTGCACAAATTAAAAATAAAAAGATAAATTAGTACCCAGTAAAAGCAAGTGTGACCCAAGCAGACCAGCTGAGCTCTAGAGAATTGCTTCAAAACCCCCATGACCAGACATGCTCCAGCATGAGCCAGCTTAGCCTCTTAAACCCTGTGTACAATGTGAATTTACTGCAGCTGAAATCTGTCCCAGCTCTACGAGACCAGATTTATATGCTGTCAGCGTCATTTTTTCAGGTATAAAGCATTACAAGTCCTGAGCCCCGATCAAAGCAATTTACTCCTCAGACTGCTGTTTTAACAAAATGGACAATCGAAATCATAAAACAATGCAAAATGTTGGAACTACTTGCTCAATATCCAACTAGGTTCGTGTTTTTCAAGGAGCACTGACCTGAACAAGCTTCTCTGAGATATAGATCTGTTTATTTCAATGAATTTTATGTACCCTAAGGACTCACTCAGAATAAAGCCTGCTTAGTCAAGAACATATCTACATTTTAATTATGATCACAGTAGTGATTCTCTCCAAGAACAAGAATTTACCATGAGTTTCCTCCTCTGGTTCTTTGTGTTGAACCCTTGGTTTTAGGAAAAACAACAAATGCTTTTTAGCTTATGTTTTGAGACTGGCAATTTCTCACACAAAGATGAGAAAGCCTCTGCAGAACAGTGGCAGCAGGCTCCTGTGTCGAGCAACTATTGGTCTGACTGCACCACTGCTGGGGGAATTTCTTCTATTGAAATTTTTGCCATAGAAAATAAACGATGCATTTTTCTGAGTCCCCATTGCAGAGAGATCTATAGATACCCCATCCTGTTGCATAGTAGAACTTCATTCTCCTGTCTTCACTCATGTTGACTGCCACCACCTTGCTCCACAGGAGAAGCCCCTCAACCAGCATCCATGAGAAAGCTGCCATGAACAGGAGATGGAGGAAGGCAGTGACCATAAAACACAGCACCTGGAGAGGAGAGAAACCACATCCTCCTTCAGGAAGAGAAGTCCTCAGGAAAATTCTGAGCATGTGTGCCCAGGAAGAAAACAGCCATCCATACATTGGTGTCCTACAATTGCTTTAACATCTTCAGGAAATTTTTCATCAGAAACAAGAGATGAATTTTCCTGATGGATTGCATGTTGCAACCACAGAGACACACATCTCACCTAGATGCAAATTCCAGGTAGTTAATGAAATGTTAATAGAAGGAATTAAACTCCTGTTAGCGCTGCCAATAACACCTCAGCAGGACTGGTCCTGCTAGGTAAACAGGGTATTTCTTGTGAGCTTACCTGGTTGGTCTTGGCCAATTCGCTGAACATGAGCAGAGCTTCTGCTGTAGCTAATGCAAAGATCAGGTTCTTGTGCACAGTTGTTCGTTCACTCTTAGGGACACTGAGGAAGGAGACACGAAGCCCTCAGCCACAGGCAAATGAAGGAGTGTGGGTGTTCTGGTGGGGGCTTGCTGGGCTGTGCAGACCTGCCTGGGTTATGTGCAATCTCTCTACTACTCACTGCAAAGATGGCAGTCCAAAGAGGCAAGGGACTGCCACGATGCACAAGCACTTCGTGCTGCCATGCTCTCAGGGCGGATCCCTGTGCTTGCTGAGTGATACAGAAAGGTTTGCAATTGAAGAAATAGTCTTTGCTCTGTTTATTTTACAAAAATTAGCTCTACCAGAGCAGCTTTTATGGGAAACATTGTTTGCTGGTAAATGCCTTTCCACAGGCACTCAGGTGTGTGCAGAGTTCATGTAAATATCTCCATGGAAACCATGGTACTGCATCCCCTCCTCAGGCAATGCCAGCCTCTCCCTTCCCTCTGCTGCAGTGACCAGCTGCAGCTCCCCTGCTTTCCCCTGCCCATCCACAGAACCTGACACTATTACTTGTACTGGAGCAAAATATCAAACAAAAGACATACAGAGGCCAACATTTCTTACCCAACCACCAAGAATAGAATGAAGGTAACAACCAGGGCACAGAAGGAAACTCCACATCCAATAAAAGTCAAGGTTTGTAGCGTGAGCTCCTCCTTGGTAGTCCTCTGCTCCCAGTCATGAAACAACAAAAGGCAAAACCCCCACAAGTTAACAGTGTGCTGCTTGCAGTTCTTGCACCCACTGCTCAGACCAGTGGAGAAAGGCTGCTCAGTTACCTCCATCTTATACACCTGCAGCAGCACTGCGAAGTTCGTGGTGTGGTTGCAGAAACAGACAGTGGAGTCTGGGAGTGATGTCACCACCGAGCAGCCAGCTGTTGACCACATCCCACCAGCATCTGGGCTAACACACAGCAAAAGGAAAAGAAAGCACACTGAAATTACTACACGCTTTAACAGAAAGCCAAGGTGCTGAGGGGATTTCACGTGGAGTTGAAATGAGGAAGAAGAGGGCACTGGAGATAGTTCTGCCTGTGGCCTGGCCTGTGTCTCAGCAGGTTTGCCTTATTCCATAGGCTTGCACAGGAAAATTCTCCTGAATGCTTGTGTAACTACAAGGCTTTCTTGTAGGTAACAGTCACAATCAAGGCTTCCCATTTTGATTGTACATACCTCATTAAAAGTCACTTGCTTTTGAGTGACTTTGCCAAAGGAGAGAACTCTATTCCAGCAGATGTCAGAGAATTACAGATCTTTACTTTTACCATCACTCTGGTGCAGTTATGTTTGTTTTTGCAGTGGAAACAAAAGATTTGTGAATCTGGCAACCTGAACAAGAACAAGGCACCTGAGGCTGAAGTTCCAGAAGGCACAGATGGGCCCCACCAGCTTATCAGGCAGGTCCTGCAGGAGAGATGGAAAAGAAGAGGTTGCACAGCCACACGCACACGGCACAGATGGGTGGCAGTCACTTGCAGGGCTGCAATGTAGCAGAGCAGGGGCTGTCAGCACAACATCTCCCAGTGAAACAGAGGGCAAGGTGAGAGCTGGGTGTGGGACACACTAAGCCCAAGTGCTCTGGAGGCCTTGGGCAAAGCCTTGGCACTGCCTGGGGGCTTGGCTGCGCCGTGCTCCTGCTGGAGGTGGGGAGGGTACCTGGGTGTGGTGCTGCAGGCGGTAGCGCACAGAAGTGCTTATCTCCTGGTGGTCGCTGAGCACGGTGGATGAAATGACAGCAGTGCCCACTGCAGTGCTCAGGTACCTGTGAGGGAAAGCGTGCTGCTCACAGACGCAGCAGCACCGGGTGCGCTCAGCAAACAGGATCGTGCCATCTACAAGGCGGCACAGAGCAGCGCGGCTCGGAGCAGCACCGCGGGGCCGCAGCGCACGGCCGAGCGGTGGATGTGCGGGCGGCCGTCCCCCCCTGGCGGCCGGGAGCTCCGGGAAGCAGCGGGGCTGAGCATCCCGGCTCCTGCCCGTGCCCCGGCCCTGATCCTGCTGGGGGCAGAGCAGCAGCCCCGCAGTCCCTAACTCACTCAGCAGAGAAACTCTTTCCTAAAGGAGCGCAGGGGACGTTGCGGTGCACGAAGCGCACAGGTCGACGTGGAGCTCGGGCCGGGATGCACAGAGGCATCTTTGCCCCCACAGAGCCCTTACTGCCGGGCCCCTTTCTGTTTGCCTCTCCAGAAATCCAGAGACAAGGGTGAATGGGATGGAGCAGGGTGCAGGTCACCCCAAAGGAGGGGCACTGAGAAACTAAACACGGACTTCAAAACAAGTTCTTCCCCACCCCTGTGGTGCAAGGGGATTTCTGCTTCACTCACTTCTGTCCTCCATCAGAGGCAGCCAAGTCCTGGAAGGCAGCACTGTCACCTGGGCTGGGCAGGCAGCGCTGCAGGGAGCCATAGCCAAACCACATGTTCCTCACTGTGACCCTGCGGAGACCTGGGGAGAAAGAGCACTGTGGGGTGGGTGCAGGCACACAGGGCAGGACCTGCATCTCTGGGCAGCCCATGTCTCAACACCACAGCTCCAGGCTGGATGTGGGCTCTCCCAACTCTGAGCTGTGCTTGCAGAGAAGCTGCAGATAACCTCCCCCACCGCCCCCTCCCTTTCATGGAGAGCATCTCCTCTCTGTGCTCCCCCAGACAGCTGTGGGCAGAGTAAAGACCCTTCCTGCTGAACGTGCTGCAGAAGTGCCATGGGAAGAACCAGCAAAACACAGAACTTCATGGCATACCTTTGGCTTTCAGTCTTTGCATCTCTTCCACGGGGATTTCAATGAAGTCAGGCCTGTCCTCCTCAGGGCTCTGGATCAGGTATGCCTCACTGCTCAGCTGCTCACTGCTCAGCTCCAGCTTCCTGACTTCCATCCCTGTAGCAGAGTGTAGGTTGATGTAGGATGAATATCCTGAATGAACAGTACCCAAACAGTATAATTCCCATACACAGAGGCAAAATCAGGAGCAGAAACAGGGTTCAACTTTCTTCCAGAGCTCTGTGCAGCAAAATTCTGTCAGGATATTATAACTTCAGCCAAGTGACACAGCAGCAGATGGATCCTGAGCCAGCCCCTGTGAGATGCCCTCCTGTGCTCTGCACCTCACCAGTGCCTCTTACCAACATTCTGATGCTGGATTGTGATCTTCGTCCTCCCTGAGGTCAGCAGCGGGGCCAAGAGTGACACCACTCTGTCGCAGAGCTCAACGACAGCCATAGGCCCTCTGACAGCCTGGAAACATGCAGAGAACAACAGAAGTCAGCACCTGACCTGCCAGCTCACACTTCTCACACCTCACAATAGTCTTCTCAAGTGCTCAGTCTTTGGCAGAAAAGGAGATGTTAGGACTTAGTGCTTTTGTGTGCTTTGCTTTTCTATGTATGTCCTCTTCAAAGAAAAATGTTCCCAATTCCTTCAGCTGTGGTGGAAAGACTTGCAAGTAGGGAAACTTGCCAGTGTTCATAAACAGCCATTAACACAGAAAGCAAACAAACAAACTGCTTTTTAGACCGGACTCCTGAATTTTGGCACAGCGATAAGAATGACCTTGGAAAGGTTTCATGGCTGGAGGTGAGCAGGTGACTGGCCCAACTATCCCAGCACAGGAGTGGTGCAGCACAGGTGACCCCGGTGCACAACACAGCCGTAGACCTCCCAGCAACAACACTCAGGTCCTTTCTCCTTTCACAGATACATCTGCAGCAGCTAAACTGAGCCAGGGCTGGTTTTATGCCACCATCAGGAAGCTGTGAGTAATTGTGGCCACAAAGACCACAATGACTTAGCTTAGCAATTCTAAGCAAAGAGGTTAACTCTGAACTATACAGCATCCTTTCATCTCCGGAGGTTCCTGGCTCCCTCCCCATGCTGGCTCAGTTCCTGAAGTGCTGGCCTGGTCAGGCTGTGTCACAGTTTTCCCAGAGACAGGTGGAGAATGTGGGCAATACAAAAACATGTGGGCCATACAAAAGACCCATGTGAGAATGGCAGAAGATGGGAGAAAATCCTAACAGGGGTGGGATGATGGAAATTCCTCACATAAAGCTTGATGGTGATTTTAACATGGTGGGGTCTGATGACAGACAATTTCTTGGCAGTCCACACACAGAAAATACAACAAACTGGAGGTGCCCTGCCAGAGACAGCAGGATGTGGGAGCAAGGAATCTACATAGAGCCAGGAGTCCGCAAACTGTGTGCAGTCCTGTAAATCTGGGCTGTTGAAGTGGAGAAGCTCAAAGAGAGCTGAGCTGGCCTTTGAAGCTAACCCTTCTCTGAGCTGGCACAAAGGCTGTGTGCCCGTGCTCACTGCAGTTATCCAAGCTCCAGAGTATGGACAGAAAGGACACATGACCACACAAAGAAGTCTTCAGCCCATGGTCACACTGCAAGCCAAGGATCTGCACACAGAGCAAATGAGCAGATGTGGCACACAGCTGGCACGTCACCTGGCTGATGGATGACCACGTTTCAATATTCTGCTCTTCCAGGATTAACTCAGTCACTTCCACATAATACTGGCCCAACTGCTCCAGCATCTCCAGCTCCTCTCTCTCCTGGACTTCCACATCAGCAACTTGCTTTAGTAACTGGAGCACCGTGAGGAGGTCAGAGGACTCCACAGGTGTCTCTTCTTTCCTCAGGGCAGTTGCCAGGACATCAAGAGTACTGAGAGCAACAGAGAGGTTCATGTCTCGGACATTACTTGCGAAGATGTTCTCAGGAATCTGCTGTGGAAAGGATATCTTAGGTCAGTGCAGAGCTGTGATCTCTGCCTGATCATCAGCTACGCAGTGTGCTGGGGCCCTGAGCAACACACCGCATGCCCTAACCCTGCCACCACCAGCCAGGCACACCTTAGGGCTAGGAGCTCTGCCCTGACATTTTGAACTCTTTTGTCCCCCTCAACCTCATCCAACTCAAAGCCACAGTTTGCTTAATCACAGCATAAATTGCAACTGTGCTGGTCACACTCTCCAACAGCTGCTGGGAAGAGGCCACAGGCAATAATTCTTAGCAAAGTGATATCAAATACCAGCAGAAACCAGCAAGTCTACCTCAACAGCTCCTGCTTCAGTGCCCTGAAGCCATCAGCTGCTGCAGGACTCACCACCATCCTCTTTGCAAGCATGTTCACGTGGCTGACAAGAAAATGGCTGGATTCCAGCTGAGCTTTTTTCAGTTGCCAATATGCATCTGAGAAGAAAACAAAAGCATAACCATAGCTGTGCTGTCTAGCAGTGTGGCTGACATATGTTCTGCTGAAAAGCTGGGGAATGCTCCTCAGATGCTGGCTGAGATTGTGGGATGGTCAGGACAAGTAGACTTCCCAGCTGCATTTTATTTCTAGTACAAGATCCCATCTGGAGGGACAGTGCAACTTCTCTGACTCCTCCCCATGCCCCCACACCAGCAAGCCTGGAGATGCTGGGATTAGAAAGTACCCTGCAGCACAGCATCCAGGACCCATGTAACTCTATTAGAACCACTTCACTAGAGAGTACTAATATAACCCATCAGACCACATACAAACAAAGCAGAGTCACTGCTAGGGCACTTTTCCATGCAGCCTCTTCAGAGCAGACACTGCCACCATTGCTGTTTGTGACCCTATCTTGGACCCCCAGGAATGAATGCTGTGGAGCCAATGAATGAATAAATAACAGATGCTGTACCCTTTCTGTAGCGACAGATAAAAGGCAAAGATTGCAAACAAGACGTGTGGCGGAATCCGCTGCTGCCAACTTCAAAAACTCGACATTCCTCAACAGGCCCTGTGGAAACACACACAAACAGAAGGCCCACCACTCCCAGAGCGCGTCATGCCCAAGCAGATCTTGTTTTCTGTAAGCAACCCGTGAGCTCTGTTGAAGATAAAAGCTGTGAACTGCTCCGAAAGTAGTCCCACTGCTCTGTTGGAGCAGAGCAGGGACTGGGCTCAAAGTGCTTCTAACGTCCAGAAGAAATGCGAGGAGGTGGCAATGCCAGGCCCTGAGTTCATGTGTCATCAGGACTGCAAACCAATGTGGCTGAGAGACAGACCCCTCCCCCAGCAGACCACGGAAGCAGTAGGTGTGCAAACCCCAGAAACATCACCACTGCCAAGTAAGCATTTCTCATGGAAGAGGGAATGGGTTTCATTAGCTCAGGGCATCAGAGCAGCTATCTGTGCAATCTCCCTCCCAAAGGAGACTGTCTTTTCCATGAACTGCACAAAACTCCCTCATTGAGGATGGGATTTGTTTCTCAGATCATCCCTGCCTGCTGATCTCCTGCAGAGGAAGGGAGGACTTACCTGGGCAAAGAAACTGTGCAGTCACTTCCTCAACAGTGCTTTCAACCTCCAGAGCATTCAGGCTCCACCCAAACACAAGCTCTTGTTCTACCATCCAGCACGACCGAACATTCTCAATCTGCTCCACGCTCAGGACTTTCTGCCAGATGTGCAAGTCTGTGATGTTTCCACTGAAGGACTCTTTTGCCTTGAAGGTGCCCCCCAGGGAATCTTGATCCTGTCCAATTATTAAAGTGCCCTGGCCGTAGATGGCCTGGGGGGCAGCCAGCCCTGCAGCACACAGACCACTGGCAGATGCTCTCCTTTTACCATCAGCATAGATGGCCCAGGTCCCATTTTCCTGCTGCCATGTCACACAGAAGTGATGCCACTGACCATCTGCACGGAACACAGGCAGGTATGGGGAATGGTGTCCGTGGACAATGAGAGCAAATCTAACAAAGCCTTCCTCATCAACAAAGCCACGGAGCTGGAATTCGTTAATAAAAGCTGGCACAGCGTAGGAGAAGATGGTAGCAATCTCCTGAGTCCTGGTGTCCCACTGAAGGTGGGCACAGGCTGTGACAGCAGGCAGCGCTGGGAAGTCAGAGAGCACCTTCACATATTTTGTGTCTGTTTTGTCTCCAAACACCAGGACTGGCACAATATGGTTCCCTAGAAAAAGAAATTCCAGCTGGCATGAGCAAGACTTGTCTATGCTTCTTCTTCACCTTCCACTACAACAACACCATCATTTTCATTGGGTCCCTGTCGAGCACGGGCCCCCTGCATGCAGGGATATCTGTACACACACAGAAATGCTTCAGCTTTGCCAGAGTCAGAGGGGTTCAGGAAGGCATGAAAGCTGAGGCTGAATTATTCCAGCAAGTATGATTTCCAGAAATGCAGGTGTATTCAGGACTACAAACAATTAATCTGGCACTAACAGCACGTTCCCAAGCATCCCATGCTATAGCAACCAAGGGAACAGACAAATAAAAACTCTGAGGTATCTGCCATGCAGAATCTTGCTGCTGGGGAACCCCATTCTCTTCATCCTGTGTCTAGCATCGTTGCTCTGCAGACATACAAATGGAGAGGCTAAGCAGAGCCAGGCTGGTTTACAGGCAGATGATAGAGGAGGACAGCACAGATGAGCCCCCTTGCAACTGCCTTTTGTTGCAGTGCATTGCCAAGTCTGGCAGTGGCTGGGCAGCTGATGTGCCAGGATGATGTGCCTTCCATGCTGCCTGTCCCAGCTTGTGGCAGGAGGACCTCCATGTTACCACAGTGACAACAGGAGACAACTGGCAACCTTATGGTCACATTTTCCAGGATGAAGAATACTGAGCAGTGAACACGTCTCCAAGTAAGCCCACTTATACTCACGTCTCCATTTTGGTTTGTGCAGGACCCCGTCCCTTTCGTTCAGCCATACAGAACCTGTGATGTGGTGGGACTGCAGCAGTTTGCTGAAGGATGATTGCTTGCCGTCTGGGGGCTCAAAAAGCAGCTGAGCAAAGCGCTGGTCACAGAACCTATCTGCATGCCACCAGTCCAAAGCAGTGGGCACATATTCGTACACGTGTCTCAAGGTCTCTATTGTGACAGGAGCAAAACCTGAAGAAAAAAACAGAGAGTAGAGCGCGTGCCTCGGGAAGCAAGAGCCAGCCTGCAGGGTGCATGGTGACAGGCAGGAAGCAGCACAGCTGGCCATGCAAACGTAACTTCAGCCATAAAATAGGAAATCAGAAAACGTTTTTTTACCTTCACTTCCACAGTGAAACACCTTTAATGCACTGTTACTCCATGTTGAATATTGCTTGTTACACAAACATAGCAGTTCTGATGAGAACACTCACCCTTAGAGGTCTGGTTCTCGGCGAGGGCTGCAGTGGCAAAGAGGCTCCTGGACAGACTGCCAACCTGTGGGAGACCCCGTTCTGTAACACGCCCATAAAGCACCGACATTGTCTCATTCACGTTGTTAAAACTCTTGTGAAACTCACCAGAAAGCTGAAGAACCAAGAATCAGGACTCAAGTCTCCCATGCTGACCACCCGGCGAGCTTCCAGCCCTCGCTAGAACAAACAAGATATTACTGGAGGTGCACTGCAGGGGCAGAGGCATTCCACAGAAACACAATCCTTGGAGCAGGGCCGTTACTGTTGGAAAGTCTGGAATTAAAACCAAGAAAATGGTGCTCTGAGGCACCTGTCCTGGGTATTATCCCACCAAAACAATTCTCAGTTCTCTGTTTCCAGGATACAGAATAACTAATGGTAAAGTAGATATGGGCAAGTTAACCTCTTTATCTGCATTAACTAAATAAGAGCCATCATAAATTACATCGTTAAGCAGTGCCAACTCACAGGTAGCTTTTCACATCTCCTTTAAAGTCTGAGGGAACACAGCTCCAGCGCAGCTCCTGCCGACCTGCAGCCCCATCCTCCACAGTGTGGCACTGCACCGGGCATCCTGCTCCGGAAATTGGAGCACAAGGCCGCGTAAAGCCAGCAAGGGCATAGATAAGGGTATGTAAAGAGACAAATATGGGAACTGGCAATGCGACCTTCAGTGCAAACGAGTCCTACAGCTGTCTCAGCAGTGACACTGCGAGCTGTGAGTAATCTCCTTGCCCTCAATGGGACTCTCACTGTACTGTGTGTACAGTAACACCGCAGTAAAAGCACTTTGCTGCTAAGGGACTAAGGAGATGTGTTCTGAACAACGTTCTCAAATAGGTCTTCCTAAGTCCAGCAGCGACTTTACGAGCAGAGAGCACATTTCCCCGCCCGACGGCGCTACCGGGGAAGTTCGGAGCGGGGGCAGAGAAATAAGTGGGGAAGGGGGAGCTGGTAGCGATGCGGTATGGGTGAGCGAGGCAGCTCCGCGGAGCCGTGGAGGAGGACGGGGCAGCAGCCGGGCGCGGGGCTCGGCCTCACCGAACAGCTCTGCGGGGACGGCCCCGCTCTGCCTCGCAGGGACACCGCGCTCCGCAGCCCGCAGCCCGCAGCCCGCCTGGGAGAGCTCCCAGCCGCCGGGCTCACCCGTGATTCGCACCGGTGCCCGAACGGCGGTGGCGATGCGGAGCCCCGGGCGGAGCTGTGCTCCGCTCCCCGGCGCGCCCCTACCGCTCCTGCTGGAGGGGGCTTTCCGGGCGGTCACCGCTCCGTGGAAGTCCCCGATAGGGATGCCGCAGGAAAGCTGGCCCCTGGTCCTGGCGGAAAAAAAAAAAAAAGAGGCAGTGGGGAATTACCGGGGCTCCCTGCAGCAGCGAGCGTCGAACAGGAGCGGGCTCACGAGGTCCGGGTGAAGAAAATCGACTCTAAACGAAGGACTGGTGGGGCAGAGCCGCAGGGCGGACGGGGCAGCTCACACAGGCAGGAGCTCCGGCAGCCCTGGAGTGATGCTCCCCAGCTTCACGTCGCTGGCATCCCCTCAGTGCCGGGCCCGCGGCAGCCCCAGGGCCGGGACACGCGTGGGCTGGAGGGCCACGGGCAGCGCCATGGGCAGCACTGCAGCCGCCTCGGAGGGACGAGCTGCGCTTCTGATTAATGCCCATTCACTTTTGCTACAGCAACAGGCGCACAGTTCCCACTCCTCCCTCTCTGCGGATGCTTGAATCACACCATGGGTTCACGGGCAACTGGCTTTTGTTCCTCAGGGTCTTCGTCCGGGAATGAAGGCAATTATCACATCCCAGTGCCTCTGTTTGCCGCAATAAATCTCCCACAGAAGAATGGACCTTTGAGGCAGCTGCTCGGGGCTGCTTAGTCACCGCCGCCAGTTGGGACGCGGCCCTGGCGCACACAGCCGGCACACAGCGCCCAGGGCTGCACCGAGGGGCTCTGCAGCCCCGGCAGCTCTGCCAGCCCCGCTCGGTGATGGAAGGAGCAAAGGGGACGGGCAGCGTCCAACTCCAGACTGAGGACCTTCAGATGAAAAAGTGCAAGGTGTTTTTCAAACTTACAGCTAGATGAGGTTCAGTAAGAGTTAGTTACGCAGCAGAGAGCAAACTACCTTCTTTATGCCCGTGCTTCAGATTGCATTAACCAACTTTGTGCAGTGGCATTAACTTAGTTCCCTGATAATGTTAGAACTAGAATCCAGACCACAGCCTCCAGCCTTACTCCTCTCTACTACGGAAAACATCCTCTGTGCATGTGCGGAGAGGTGAAGAAGTTTCTATTGTTCAGAGAATGATGCCTGAGCTTGCAACCTCATCTGCACACATTCTTTAGGTTTAAATTTGAAATAATTCCTGTAATCACACACTGGACTTTCAGATCAGACTTCGGTGCTTTGGAAGGAACCAAGGTCTGCTCTAGCAGGCTTTGTCAAGAACACTTTGCAGGAGTTGAAAAGGAAGAGCAGCATCCCAACAAACTGACATCTGGCACCTCACTGTCTTTTCATCTAAAACCACACCTACCCTAAAGGGCCCCGAAGCTCAGGCTCCCAGGCAAGCCCAGAAAGTGGGATCCCAGGTCTGGCTGCTGGAAACTTCCTCTGGATGCCTCTGATCCTGGCGGCTGTCCTGCAGCCACACACGCATGCTGGCTCTGCAATCTGTTTACTTCTTGCCATGGCAGCAGAGTCATCACCGCCAGTTCTGGTAATTCATCATTGTATCTGCACTAATTCACACAAAGCAAATACTCAAGACAGCCAGCTGTCTCCTTAAGGCATCTGCAGTTCCTAAAGTCAGCCTTCATTCCACACATCTCAAAATCAATTAGAAATAACAAAGTTCTTAGTGTTAAGAGATGTCCATCCAGTGCAACAAGACCTTGGCAAGTAGAGGTATGACCTCACGGCACTAAGATGGTGAAATCCAAGGGTACTTTTAATGCCTACAAATCTCTTTAATAAGCAGATGAGCAAAGGGCAAAACGTGTTGTGCGGTTTGGGTGATGCTGTCACACTGGGTTAGCTTATTTATAAATAGGTTGCAATTTTGTATATGTGTCATCAATTAAAAAAATCAGCTCAGGTGCATTTTAGGAATTGTTGTCCTTAGCATCTAGTAAATCCCAATCTACCACCCTCGAGGCACATCTTTCACACCACCCATGGAAGAGCTTCCCAGCACATGGGCTAGCAACACGTTAATCTTTATAAATCAAATAGTTGCCAAGTGGAGTAGAAAGCCATGCCTCCAAATAAGATGTAGTGAAAAATGGAACAAAGTGATGTGTGTGTCAAAGATCACTAGGTCGTGTTGCAAGCCTGTCCCTTGCAGAGTTATCCTTTAAAACAACATCTCCCTAGCCCAGCTGTAGATGTTATTCTACTCTGGTATTTGTTTTTCTTCCCCATTTCTTACTGCACAAAGCTGGTCACCTGTCTGACCCAGCTCCTCCTCGCTGAGCTTATTGCATCCCGAATTTTGTTTGAATTAGACTCATTAGGGACAGGGCTTGTCAAGTGCTGACTTAGGAGGCACTCCAAGAGAAGATTCAGACATACCTCCTCCTGCCCACTACTTACTTTCACAATCTGAAGATTGCCCAACCTGCTGTTTGTGCCTATGTCTCACAATGAAATGAATGCTACAGTTCAATTCACTAACTTGCTTGTTTGTGAACATTAACTCTCACACGGACCAAGCTATCGGAAGCATCAGTGTCTGCAGAAATCTACACAATTCATTCACCTGCTCTGGATGAAGATGAAGTAATCCCACTTAACATCCATGCATACACCACCCCAGGGACTGCTTTGTAGTCATGCAGCCAAGCAGCGGGCTGCAAATACACAACTTGCTCTTTGGACTTTGGATTGTGTATGCAGTTTCACATTCACAGCTCTGCAGAAGACACAAGCATGCCTGTTCCAGCTAATTCCTCAAGTTTCCAAACAAGTTTCTTTATTCTGTACAATAAAGGTCTTCAGTGACTTGCTTTTATGGCCAGACACCCACACGTGTGGCAATCCCATAGAACTTGTCTAGTTCTATTTTCTCTCCCACTCTCCTTCCAAGTCTGTCACATCAGGGCTGACCAAACTTCCTGATGCTACAAGCTTCACATCAAGAGTCCAGCGTGTCAGGGATATTCACCACAGGAAGTGAGGGGAGAGGGCACGAGTTCACAAGAGCCCCACCTGCCCAAGGGGACACAGTGACCCAGGCATGCAGGTCTCAGGAGCAGTGTCTGTGCCAGCTCACTCCCTCACACAGGAAAACACAATTCTCCCTGCAGCCTCTGTGCCCTGCTGCCAGCACCGGCCTGCCCTCAGCACGCAGCTCACACCTGAGCTGCTTGCAATAGGAAGCTGTGTGAGAGCTCTGGGCAGAATATCTGTGCCTTTGTGCTGCTGAAAGTGCAATTTGAGATCTGTAACTGGAATAACTTAGTAGCATACAGCAATCATAAATCAAATCCCTGAGAAGATGGAGCTGGTGGCAAGATTTTCCTAATTTACCTCTGTGACTTTTCTGATGCTGAAGAGCTGGAAGAACTCCACCAGAAAAAGTGTGAGATTTGTTGGCCAATCTCTGTCTATTCCAGCACAGAGCTCTAAAAGGCTGAGTTGGGCAGCTTCCAGTTTCAGAACTGGTCACAAGATCCAAATCAAATGATCCAGTTCCAGTGCTATTTTGCTTTCTAGACTTGTCTGTAGAGTTAGATTTAACCAGGGTTTTTTGTTGTTTTTGTGCTTTCAAATGCCCAAGAGTCTCAGTGAGGATTGTTTCAACAATCTCTTGTGGACATGCAAACTTTAATCATGCTCTTCCAGGCCCTTCTCATTGTCTGGGATGAAAGCACAGCACAGAGCCTCCTCTGCTAATTGCTAGCTCTCTGTTTTCCAGTGACAGGTGCATTGTCTGGAGGAGCAGACTCAATTGTGTCCCCACGCAGGAGGGCATCGGCTGCTGATGTTAGAGAGCCTTTCAGCAGAGCTTGGGCAAGGTTTGTTATTGTGTCATCATTTACAACAAATCTGTGTAGCCTAGGAACTTTTAAAAGAAAAAAAATAGGAGCTGCCATTATTATTCATCTTTGGTTTTCTGCCCAAGCTGCAAACTGCTCCTAAATCTCTCATCCTCCTACCACCTAGGCAGGGTGTTTGGTTCTGATCCTTTGTGAAACACTAAATCTCTCTCTGATAACCTTTCCCATGGTCTTCTCATGAAAGTGCTTTGCTGGTTTCACCAGACGCCTGCTACAGATTTTCTTTAACCTGTGATCACATTTAGCAAAAACTTTTTAATGTACCATTCCTGTGAGGTCTGTTCTGAAGCAATGGGGCTGAGCAACGTGCATGAGCTCACGTTCACAAACATCCCCAAGATCCGGCTGATATCTGACATCCCTGAGACCCAGGAACAGGGGCCCTGCACCTGCTGTCTGCACCACGAGCCCTGCTGCTCACACAGAGGGAGGGCAGCAGCAGGAGAGCTCCTGCAAGATGAGAGGAATAACCGAGAACAACATTAGACACAGATTGCATCTGTCTTTCCCATTTTTCACATTAAAGGGTAAAGCTTTCCATACACAACCATTGTGCAACACCAGAGCTCCAGCTATCAGTACAGCAACACGCAGCACACTGCTGAGCAGATGGCACAGGGTTTTGCTGCAGGAACTTGGCCATAGAGAAACCAACTTTATACTTCAGCTACACATCCCAGGCACAAGAAAGAAGGGAGGGTCTATAAACACCTGCCATAAGCAGCTCTACATCAACATACGGGAACACAGATGTTGAGGAAGAGGAAGCATTTTGTGTCCAGTTGAGCTGCGGGTGTCTCTGCAGTTTTGGAGCAGTGCTTTGGACAGACTGGCACAGGCAGCATGGAGGAAGTTTCCCCTTCTTTCTGCTCTCACCCATCCTCTCCTTCTTAATTCCAGGTGCAACATCAATGCATGCATCCAAGAACCAGTGCTGGGAAACCCATGAGAGCAGGCAGTGTGTGAGGTGGGGGCAGTGCTGGGGACACAGGGAACCCCATGGCCACCGCACCTCCTGGAGCCCCTGAGCTGGGTGGGGGTCCTGCACCTCTCTGCAGAGCGGCTCTTCAGAGCTGAAGATCTCTTCCTCCTTCCCAAATGTGTAGTTCTGCCAGTTTGTTCTGCCAGAGCCTAAATAAAGCCGAAAACTTACTCCGACACTACTAACAGAAGGACTCGTGCAACTGTCAACAGAACACGAGAATTTCAGGCACTCATCCTAAACAATATTGACAAGTGATAGACAGCACAATGATTTGAGTACCATAATGCTGGAGAATACCATAAGATAAGCATTGGACTTTCCTCTCTAGCATCCTACAGCATCTAGCTAACAACAAGCAAAGGTGTCCCCACGCACTTCCCTTGTTCCCCCTCGTGGAGGGGGATGATGTCCTTCTGCTTCTGCATCTCTGACAGCTCCTTTTCCCTATTCAAAAAATAGCTTTTTTTTCTTCCGAAGATCTTGGAAACTCACTCCATATTTCAGTGCATCACCCCTTGACTGTGCCAATCTCCCAGCTTCAATCTCTTCTTTCCGTTTTTAATAAGTAAATCCTCTGGGATTCGGTCAACTCTCAATTTCCTGAGTCTGAACACCTCCTGATCTTTTGCTTTCGGAAGCAAGAAGTTACACGGCAGAAATCCCTCACAGACCACCTTCTGTCCCAACCTGGGTGAGCACTTCCTTGATTAGCCTTAAAAGAAAGCCACAGGTTGGTAAAGTTTTAGTCTATCTATCTCGTTCCGATCTGTCAGAATTGTATTTAAATTCCTCTGACAGATTCTTGGCCTGTGGATTGTTAACAGATCGTGGTTGAAGCAAGATGCTGGAAATTAGAGTGGTTTTGAGCAGGAGAGACACATGGTGCAGTTATTCTCCAGTTCAGTGATTATCTCTACCTGGCTCTACTCCTAACACAAATTCACCTTGGGACATGACAGTCACTGCTGGCTCGCTGGGGAACTTGTGGATGTATTTGCTGGAATATACGTGAGATGGCCATGGTGAGGGTTTGAGCCCAATACTGTGTGACTTCAGCTTCTGGACAAATGCATTGCCTCTGGCCACAGCCACGCACAGGGTTGGGTGCTGCAGGGACCCGGTACAGCCTCCCATGAGTTCTGCAGGCATTAAACATGAGGGAATCAGACACACTGTTGCCTGGAGGTCTCTGGAGGACTGCAGAAAACTCAAGCAGGTCATCTGTGTGTACACAGTAAAGGGCATCAAACCAGAAGCAAAGTTTGCAAGGCAACAGGTAAGAAAAGGCCTGTGTAAGGTGCTGAGAAAACATTCTTAAGACCATCAGCTGTACCTGCATATGTGGGACTGCAAGCACGTATTGTGTCAGGCTGAGAGGAAGAAACTAGTGTTTATCTGAATCTCTGCCAGCGTTAACCAGCCATAGATGGAGCTCGTGGTGCACCAGGACAGCTGTGAATGAGGGAAGAGCCCTACCTGCACATCTGCAGGAGAACCAGCCACATACCTGGGAGGATAGGAAAAGACACTGCATGACTAGAAGGTAAAACAATAATTGTAGGACATCTGCTTGGTTGTCAAGGACCAAGAGGGAAATAAAGCTGTTGTCCCCTCTAGCTAAAACCTGCTGTTTCTTTTTCCCCAGACTCCCAACCACCAACTGCTCCGTAGTTTGTATGCCAATCCAATTTTGATGCCTGTAATTCACCCCAGAGACTATTTGTTTTAACTTTATCAAGTGAAGAGAAAAACAACTGTGTTACAATTAAAAAAAGAGCATCTGGCAGCAGAATATTCCGTCTCTCAGTTTCCCATCCAAACCGGTGTACTGGTGTGCAGAAAAATGGGAGTTTAAGTTACCCAAGGGTTGAGAGAAGGGGGAGAAGAGAGCGCGGACTGCAGGTTCTTCGTGTGCTCATCTTCAAGGTGGTCGTCTGCAGTCTGTGGGAATCAGTGCTTTCAATATATGGTGCACCACCTCAAACCAGGCAACCAAACCTTACCGCGTCCCACAGCACGCAGAGGCAATGAATCCTCGCGTGGGACACCGTCTGATTTAGCCGATGCCAAAAGAATCATCCCCGGAGGGAAAAGCAGCCGTTGTACCAAAGCTTTGCCCCCCCCACCCCTTCCCCTGAGCAGCACACGGATGGGATCGTTCATTTTTCAGTAATTCGAGGGGCACTGCAGACGTGCAGATGTGGTGTGGACACGCAGGGCTCTTTTTCACTTTCTGTCCGTAACCGGGCCCTGTTCACGGGACCCTGCAGGACGCCTGACCGCTCCAGGACGGGCAGACCCCGCTCCTCACGGCGGAACAAAGCCGGAGGCGCGGGGACCGCGCTCAGAAGGCGTCACCGAGCCCACCCCGCGAGTCTCACAAACANGTCGGTGCTGCGGGCGCCGAGCGGCGGTTTCAGCTTCGATAACTGCGCTCGGGGAGGAGCGGGGCGGGCGGGGCGCGGGGCGGCGGGGGGCGAGGGGCTCCCACGGACCGCGGTCCTCCTCTGTGTTGCAGGAACTCGCTCCTGGAGGCCGAGCTCGGGCAGAAGGGGCAGCGGTTGCCCGCGGCCCGCAAGACCGGCACCACCATCGCGGGAGTCGTCTTCAAGGTGGGAGCGTGAGCCGCGAGGCCGCGCTGCGGGCACGGCCACAGGACCGGGCCTCGTCACAGAGCTCGTTCTGTTCTCCGCAGGACGGCGTGGTCTTGGGAGCCGACACGAGGGCGACCGAAGGGATGGTCGTCGCTGACAAGAACTGCTCGAAAATACACTACATTTCTTCCAACATCTAGTGAGTGCCGGGAGCGTTTGTGGTGCTGGTAACAGATGGGGATTTTTAGCTGAGCGCTTTGCAGATGTTAAGGTGTGATTTAAAGCATTAATCTGTGTTTGTTAGGAAGGACTGCTCGCTGTTTGGTGTTTCATTTGGCTTTTGCTTCTTGCTCTGGAAATATTGGCCCGATGGGATCTTGATTTCCTCAGGTTTGCAGTGTAGGGAAGGAGTGCTGGGGCTGTGGGTGCAGTGGCAATGCTGTTGTGCTTCAGAAACTGCAAATGTGACTTTAGGGCGATGGAGAAGAAGGAATGCAGTTACAGGTGTGGAATGAGTGGGACAACTCAGGGGAAAACATAAAAAAGAAACTTAAGCTTGTTGAATGTGGCAGACAGAACTCCAGTTTGCCCATCTGTTCCCCTTCCCCTGCTCACCTTGTCCTACCTGTGATGACTTCCAGCTGCTGTGGTGCCGGCACAGCTGCAGACACTGAGATGACAACTCAACTGATTGCTTCCAATCTGGAGCTCCATGCGCTGTCTACAGGACGACTTCCACGTGTTGTCACAGCTAATCGGATGCTAAAGCAAATGCTTTTCAGGTGACCAAGTGCTTTCCTGTTTATTAGCTATGCGGTTAAGGCCACCAGCTGTGACTTCTTTCTGCAGTGGCACATCCTTACTTAGTCTGTGTAACTTCCCTATCAAGACTTTAGGAAAGATTTAGGAGTTGTTTCTTTCACCTTGGTTCAAAAAACTAAGCCTGTAATATTTTAGAAAATCAGTACTGCAGCTGTATAGCACTGATAGCATTGGAAGTTGTGCTGCAGTTGTCCTAAGGAAAAGAGATCTGCTTGTTTGGCAGATTGCAAACTGCTGTGCTGAGGTAGTTGCACTTCCCATCAGCAGCATGACTTAAAAGATGCTGTTAAGCTGCGGGCACATTCTCCAAACTTTTAAGCATTTCAGGGTTGTTTTTAATGCTGTTTTTCATAGAAGTAAAAAATGCTGTTGAAAGAGAAGGAAGGATGAAGTAAGTGTGTATGCTTTGAGACTATTCAAGCTATGGGAGAGTAAAATAAAGCCTAAAACCAAATTCCAAAAGATCTGTGTTCAGTAGATAGATTCTAATAACTCATCTTCGTTTTTTGATGCTATATTGTTAGGTAGGCAGTTTGCCTTTTCTGATGTGTGTCATAATACACAGCGAGTTAAAAAGTTAAAGCAGCTGGGACATCTTATGGAGGAAATGAGCAGATGCTTTATTCAAAGTCCCTAATTATAAACTTAATCACAGGAATTTCATGTAATGTTATAAAACAGAACTATCCCCTGGTTAGCACAAACATAACAAAAACACTCCTTGCTTGTCCACTGCATGCTTGTTCTGACTGACAGTGAAGTAGATCATGTTTTAGTTAATTTCACAGATAGTTAAAGCAGTCTTTCAGAGATGTATGTGGTGTAATCATGGAGAAGTTCTCAGATGTGTGCATTGTGGCTTTTAAACAAACAAAAAAAGCCCACAGCTTTATCGTAGATTCTCAGATTCATCTGTAAATGTTCCTAGGTATCAAGGCTACATTGGTGCTGCCTTGGTTCTGGGAGGTGTAGATGTCACTGGACCTCACCTTTACAGCATATATCCCCATGGATCAACTGACAAACTGCCTTATGTTACCATGGGTAAGTGCTGTCTCCTCTGCACTGCAACATCAGAATGTTAAATCTTCATGACTTGAGCACTGTGCTTCGCTGGCCAGAGGCAGGCAGCATTTTAGATTGCTTTGGGTTAAATATTTCCTTGAACACACAGTTTTCACCTCTAGCTCAGGAATACCAGCAGTGGCTTCCTTAGAGCCTAAGAACCAAACCGTTCTTTAATCTGTGTGATTGCCTTGCTTCTTCCTATCGCTCCTTTTGTCTTCTTTTGAGGTACTGTGTTCCTCTTCAGCTGATTTTTCAACTTCTGTGGTCCTCATATCCTGGGACAGAGGTTTGCTTCCCTGGAACTGACCTGTTATTCTAGAAATTCCCACTTGGAACTTAGAAATAATTTTGTCTGTCTTAAGTGAGAATTGCTCTGCCTGTAGTTTGACAGAATAGTTGAATCCCTTCATGTCTTTGCTGATCCCTTCTTTGGTATTACTCCTAGCAGTTGGGATTCTGAGAGAATGAAGAAAAACCAAGTCAAACAATAATCCTGTGCATAGTGTTTTCACTGCTAATGGTTAGGAAAAGCATGCAAACTGACTTTATTGGAGCTTTAGTGTATTCCTCATTACTTAGAGAGGAAGATCTTCTCCTGAAGATCTCCCCTTGAGATCACCTTCTTAGTATGCTAAGAAACTGAGAAGGCTTAAGGAAACCCTGAGATTCTGGTACACGCAAAGCAGGTCTATACATAAGGTACTTTGTGTTATGGGAAAAATGGGGAACAAAAACCTAAAATAATTTAAAGCAAAGCTTAGAGAAGTGTGAGAATAGAATAGTGTAGAGAATGTGCCTCAAAGGTTGAGGAGATGAGGTTTTGTGTGGGACATCCAAGTGTGAACCTTTATGTACCTGTAAGTGTAGTACCTGTTGTGAGAAGCTGTGGCCTCTGAACTGACTTGTGCTGGAAATTAACCAAGCTGTTTTTAACACACAGCCTTTAACAATTAAAGCTTTCCATGGCTTTGAACTACTAAAACTGCAACAGTGAAACAGAATGATGGAGTTACCTGTGTGCTAATGAGAAGTGTGGATCACTTATAGAAATTGTGCAGAGGTGGTACTGACCAATAGATGGTGCCATTACCTTAGGAATTGGTGAATAGTTGCCTTGGCAAATAAAATCCATGTAGCAGTCACGTTATGTGATGCCATTGTTTAGCTCTGATAGGAAAAAAAGTGTAAATCTCTGATTCTCGTAATTGCCTTTTACCCAATGTTGGAGAAAACTGTAAAGCCATAACTGACTTTAAGCTGCCAACTGCTAGCAGTTAATTGCCTGAGTACAGTCACACAGCTGCTGTCGTGTGCGTGGATACTCTTGTGCCTATGTTTTAAAAGCTTTAACATGTGATATTTCTGAAAATCCTGCCTACTCCTCCTTCCCTCTCCAAAAAAAAAAAAAAAACCAAGTAGCAGAGGAAGCTCAATTATGTGGGGAGCAGACTTCCATGGGATTAATTTTACTGCAGCTTTAGCTTTGGTTTGCTGTCAGCTGTGCCAGATCTGCCTGGTGATTGCATGTTCCTTCTGTGTGGGATCCCACACAAAGCCCTTCTCAGCACGACACCCTTTACCTTTCTGCTCCCCATGTGCTGGCTCTGTTTTACTGAAAGGAGATTTGCTTATGTGCATCAATGAAAGACTGAGCTGAGGCAGAAAATGTATCAAAGGTCAAATCAAAGATCATAATAGGAACTGTATTTCTATTTTATTTAGATGACAGTTTCCCCCCTCTCAGTATCCTAGGGGTGCTTCATTAAGTCAACACATGCATCTTTGAACAGTTAATTTCTGGAAATTAAATAGAAAATGTTTTTGAGGTGTTGGATTTTTGTTTTTAATGTGCTGAAAATTCTTTGCTGGAATACGTTTGTAGAGGGATAGTGATGTCCTCTCTTGCAAGGCAGATTTAAAAGATACTCAGTGCTTACTCAGGAGTGAAAACATCAAATTAAACTGTTTATGCTGACAAAGGACAAAATTGGATTTCAGCAAACGATGCAAGATTGTCTGATTGCTTGGCTTGTCTAGGAAAGCTTCTGGCCAAGACTTGTAATGAAATGCATGCATAAAATTAAACTACTTGAAGTCTGTAGTTCAGCTTTTGGAAGCAGTAAGTGTGTTGCAGCAGTCTCTGGTGGCAGAAGCTGGTCCCCTGGTGCCGGCGGTGCTCCATATTCATAAATCAGCTCTTCATACACTGGCAGTGCTGTCCTGCAGAGCAAGCAGCACCACTGCTGAGACACGGCCCCTCAGCCAGAAAGAGGGCTGAAAAATGATCTCGATCGATGGGGCTGTGGAGATGGCCAGGTTCCTACCCAGAGTGAGCAGCAAATTGAATAGCAATGAGTGCCTGTGAGTAAGTGCCCTGTCAGGGAGCCCCGACACTGATGGATGAGGAGTGCTAAACGCTGCTCTCTCCAGGCTGTGCACATCCTCTGCCAGGGGAGCAGGCAGGTCCTGCCTGATGGAAACGGGCTGTGCTAAGCAGCAGGAGTGCTCCTGGTGATGGTTCTGCCCACGGGCATGGTTCTGTGATTGGGAACGCTGTGGTGGCTGCAGACCATGATGTGAGGAGTCAGCTGGGTGTTCTGTAGGTATCAACTATCTTTTCCTGTGAATTGGATATTGAAGTGGTACAGCTCCCTGTGTAAACACTAAACAAGGTTTTTGAAATCCATTTAAGTCCCATACGGGAGCTTTTGAGTGATTCAGTTTGAACACTTAGTAAGTGGCCAATGTTCCTTGGAGAAGGATAGCAAACTCTTACAGGCTCCTACATCCTCTCATTTGTGATGATTATCAGACTGAAAAATACTTACCTCAGAGTAAACTTTGGGTGTCAGTCTGGATATGGGTTCTTTATGGTTGTTTTTGTGACAGTCAATATTGCTGGGTCTTTAGGCACTCGATTAATACTTCCTGAATATTCCTGTTTTTGAGGTGTAGCTTCCAGAACATGTACACACAGGAAGTTCTTTGGAATCAGTTCTTTGGGATCAAAAATCTCTTCTTTCAGAGGACTTTTAGTGGAGCTTCTGCAAATTTGTAAGGCCTATCTTTAGTGTTTATAATCAGTAGAAGAAAAAGGATTTTTAGATGTAAGTGTTTACATATATGTACTATTAAATAAATTAAGGCTTCTGATAACGCTCTAGAAACCTCTATTATGGGATTGTCTGCATTTATTTAATGCTGACAGTAAATGTGATGTTGATTTCATGTACTGTAGCATGAGGAGCTTCTTTCCTTTCCCCTTCCTTCTGGAGCCTGCTGAGCTCTGCCCAGGTGTGAACTGCTTTTTAAAAGGAACTGGAGGAGTAACTCCAGTCTGTGCCATTTTGGAACAGTCAGAGTATTATTGGTTATTTTATTGAACACTGGAAGTCCTAAGAAATGAAGACTGCTTTTTCTTAGCTCGGTGGTTTCGGTGTAGGACTTTGTCAACCAATATCAGGTGTTCATTCTGGCAAAATACATGAGGCTTTGTGGTCTCAGATGCCTTATGTGAGGGTGGCTTTGTTTCTGCTCTGCTTCCAGGGTTTCCCCTTCTGCTTACAGTAAGCCTTCTGTAGGGTGCCTTAGGAACATGGCCTTAAAATTGAGATCTGGTCTTGGAACCATTTTTTCCCTTTTGTTAGAAGTATTCCAATGTTATTCTGCAAAAAGAAGCATGTCTTAAGTCCCGTGTTTGTTTTGGGACATGCTTCATTCAGCCCTCGTCTGAGGGATCGGTACAACCCTTTATTTGTGGTTTGTTCTGTGATATCAGCTGTTTTTATAAGCAGTTCATTTCTGCTATTACCCTCTTAAAAATCCTTTTTATTCCCAGCTTCAGCATTTAAAAAAAGGAGTCACGTATTGCTCGGAGGTGTGAATGAATAGTCATTGCCTGTAATACAAGCACACACTTAGAGCGTCCTACTGCTTTTAGATGTGATGTATTTGGTACTGTAAAGGTAATGATC
Source organism: Odontophorus gujanensis (assembly GCA_013399175.1). Classification (NCBI taxonomy): domain Eukaryota; kingdom Metazoa; phylum Chordata; class Aves; order Galliformes; family Odontophoridae; genus Odontophorus; species Odontophorus gujanensis. The sequence continues at coordinate 41,629 of VXAB01000017.1, forward strand.
CTCAACCGCAGCAATATTCTGTAACAGGAATATCTGTCATATTCGTTGGGATTACCATGTTCATTGATTTGTGTCTGTAAATCTGCTGTTTCTACCCTTTAAATTTGATCTATAATTGGACCTCCTTAAATGGTTCAGATAAGGTAGTCTGTATTTTCTCAACAGTGTCGCTGTCAGCTTCTCCTTTTTCATTATACATTCAGCAGACTTGATAAAATCAGCAGGACACCTCATTTGAAACTGTTTAATCGCTGCCTTTTTCTTTCACTAAACCATTGAGGTGGTCAAGCGATGTACACAAATCATTTTAAATAGAAAATACGGCTTTCTCTGTGACCCAGCTAAACAGATAGCAGTATGCAAAACAAGTTAAAAAGTAATAAATGCCAAAAAATCTTCTAATTGGAGTAAAAAATGGCAGGTAACTTTGTTCGCTCCCCAAAAGTAGTGCACTGAAATATGGTGAGGGCCGCAGACGGACGAGATGTTCCTGAAGGTTCTGAACAAAGCAGGGTTACAGTTCCAAACAGCATTGTTCTGCTTTTTGTGTTAATTTATAGAAGGTGTGCTTGCACTGCATGCCACGGAGTGCTGTGGGTGGAGGTGGGCTCTGCTGTGGTGCTGTACCCACAGCACTGCCCTAAGCAGTACCAAAGGACTCGTGCTCTCACCTCCCCCGTCTGGTCTGTCACTGCTGGAGGACAAAGAGCCACGGAGCCATGGGAGCAGAGCTGGGCAGGGACCCCTGGGGACGTGGTGGGCTGTGTGTGCTGGGTGCATGCAGGTTGGTTAGGTACAGCATGTCTGTGTTTGTCTGCTCTTCCTTTAAAAACCCACCGGGTAAATAAAGGGAACCATACCTCTTTATCTACAGTGTCTCAGTATATTGCCTAAATGAACATCCCAATTGTGTTGCTGCAGGTTCTGGCTCTATGGCAGCTATGGCTGTTTTTGAAGATAAATACAAACCGGACATGGAGGTAAGAAATGTTTTTAAAACAAGTGTTTCTTTCTGAACAATACGTGATGTTAAGGATTGAAGAGGTTTGGAAAGAAAGTTCTGTGTGCTTTAACACATTAATATATTGATGTTGGCTTGCTGCAGAGCTGTAAAAAATTTGGGGTGAGGTAGAATTTAAGAAATATAGAACTTCTTGCAAGTCTGTGTATGGAAATGCTCATGTGATTTTAATGTAGATGTAAACTTGACACTGACTGCAGGAATTTAACAACTTTAGTGTAGTCAGTTTTGCTGCCTTTTCCCTTGGTCAGTCCCTTTTTCATGCAACTCTAAATCTCTTAAAAAAAAGAATACATGATTGTAAACCAACAGAAAGTGTTCACGTGGTGTAGAAAACCCACTGGATTTCAGGTTGATTGGGTATGTTCAGAACTAGCAACTGCTTTCTTACCTTTCCTATCTGCCTAAAAAACTGATCTGTGGAAGATTTGCAAGGTTGTGAGTTGTGTTTTTGCTGCTGATATTGATCAAACCTGAAAGACGTCCAGGTTGCTTGGGCAGTTTTCCAACAGCAGGACTGCTGAAGGTTCAGTAATGAGCAGTGGTTCAGTTCTTCCTGGATGCAGCCCCTGTGCTGACCGCCTGCCTGCAATAGCTGTAGGTGCACGTGACTACTGAAGTGCAGCAAGATGGTGTCTGTGTTGCCTTAGTCTTTTGGGTAATAACTGAAAAGACCAGACTTTGGGCCTTCAGGTTATTGAGAAGTGCTGTCCAGAAAGTGGTGATCTCTTAATGGGCACTCTCATATCTTCTGTGCACAGCACTGCTGTAGGTGGCTAACAGGAGGAGGCACTGCACGTGGACTTCCTACTCTTCTTTTTTCCCCTTCTGCTGTCAGAATGACACAGTCTCTTTCCCAGCCTCTTGTGTGACTGTGCACTTGGCACACGTGTGCTATTGATACTGAGAACAGCGATACGAATCCTTGGAATCAACAGCTACAGCATAATAGTCCCCTTTCAGAGACAGGAATGTCAGAGAGCTGTGTGTGGAACTGAAAATCTTGCCTCATTCTCAGCTAGTTCTCGAGCTTGTATTTTAAGTCACTCTTTGTGTAAGAGCAACCAAAAAGGCACCAAAAATTGGTAATTTTCCAACTTTTCCTACTTAGAAAGGTCATCCTAATTAAATTGTCTTCGTACGCAACCGTAAATGGCAACAGATACTCACTGCTGAGACAGGCGTGGGGACGCAGCGTGCCGATTTGGTGAGGCAGATATTTAATCTTCGAGATGTGCATGCACCTTAACCCTTCCTTTGTTTTCATCCAACATTCTGTTGTCTCATAACAGTGTAATAATCTGAACATGGCACCAGTGGAGTTTCGGGCGGTCGAGTTCAGCCCTATTCTTCTGCACCCCTTCGTGTTGTGCCTGCTGTCTGAAAATATTCACCTTTTGTGCCAAGTTTTTTTCCCAGTAACATAACCAAATAACATGGTATTTCTAGTGGAATTAAATCTGAAGCACGTTGTGTATTCTGTATAAAATTTGCTGCTAAATGGCAGCGATGATAAACTTGACATTCCTGGAGATTAATGTAATACAACGGATGGAGGAGCAGTATTTTTCTGCCAAGATCAATCCTGCTTTCTTGTGTGCTAATTGTCAGAATATCTTGCTAGGGCTACTGGAGGGGAGTGGTGTGCTGCAAGACCATCACATCACAGGAACATGATTCAAAGGCAAACTGTCCTGCACCCTCTGGTATCGACTTGCAAATTAGCATCTGGAATGTAATTAAACAAGCTTAATGAAAGTAGCAGCTGAATACTACTGGAAAAGACAATCAGCTTTTTTCCCTCTGATATATATTCTGTACTACTGAAGCTGATCACCAAACACATCGTGTGAGCACAGTTAAAAAAATTAGCATTTATTTGAAGAATAGGAACTGTTTTTCATTCTGTTATGCTTTTGGCATGCACTGGTGTCCCATGAGAGCCGTGCCACAGCAGATAGTGCACAATATTTATAAATCCGTGACAGGCAATAATAGCAACTTGAAAAATTCTTTTGCTAGAATTTCAAGTTGAGAGCTGCCAAAAGCTGAGAGGATCAAATCTGCAGTGGCAGCTGCTGTGCCCTACAGTTAGAATCGTAGACTTTGAAGATTCTCAACTTAAAGAAAAGGGAAAAAAAAAAAAAAAAGAAAAAAAAAAAGACTGCAGGCTTAGCCAATTTTTGCAGGTTTCTAGAGCCTTGGCTCTCTGCCTTTTGAAGATGAGTTGCTGAAGCTTCTACCACTGCCTGAGGCATGCTAACACCAGCAGGATGTGTTTTTTTTTCCACAGACTTAGTGTGTCTTCAGATTTAAGTAGCACATGCTTTATCCGTGCCAGCTGTGATGGTCCTTTCCCTGGTTGCAATGCCGGGAGATGATCTTTACCCAACATCCTTCAGAGAAACTGCTAAGATGGATGGTGACGTACACGAGTGCCACTTCTGCAGTCTGATTTATGGAGGCATGTTTCATTATGAAGCAAGTGCTGGCCTCTAGAGGAACCATTATAGATTGCTGAAGATGTGAACACTTTCAGCCCTGAAGGCCTGTAGATGCTTCAAAAATGTAATGCCAAGCACCTAACTACTGTGGAACAATATTAATCTGTCATGTGGGCAGCTATAGGTCTGCTTTAAAAAACATAAGTGGAAGAACAGCACATCTAATGGAGTGATTTGAGCTCAGATCTCTCGTTGCAGCCAATTTTTCGTTCAGGAGTGCGACCGCATGGCTTTTAAACCTCAGTCAGAATTTGCAGATGCATTCATGCCTTCCGGTGCTGAGCAATAGCGAGGGGATATGGCAGCCGTCGTGATCTGGGGGGAAACTCCATCTGCAGTGGTAGATGCTGGAATTCAGGCTTTATCTGCATTGTGGATGTTGAATTCCTAGGGAAAATGGGGGGCATTGTGTATTTTATCCTGGTATTTGACTTCTTTGAGAAGAAGTTTTTGTCTGTAGAAGAATAATTGGATGTACGGTGAGGCTGTGTGGTCGCCATGGACAGGAGCTGGGTACAGAGCAGGCTGCTGGTACCTTCCTGTGCTGAGCTTCAGATAACCAGCCAGGCCAATAACAAGAGGATCTAAAAAGAAGAGAGGGGGGAGAAGCCACAGAAAGCAGTGCTATTGCAGACCAGAACTAAGGTACACCTGGGTGTAAGGAATTCAGGGCACAAAAGGGAGGTGGGGCATGGTAGATGTTTGTAACTGTAGCTAGAACAGATCACTGCAAAGATATGAGATTATATTTAGTTATGTAATACACCTTTTTTTTTTTTAGCATGGCATTAAGAGGTGATGAGTGAAAACCAGAAGCCTCTGGAGGGGCAGGAAGGGATTTAATGGGGTGGTGGTGCTGTTGTGGCTGTTTGCTCAGACCATAGGTGCTTTCCTCCTGCAGCAGCACCTTCTGCAGCTCGCCCTCCTACCAGAGATGCACTCCTTCACCTGTTGGTCAGATTTGATCATTCTGCCTTTGCTAACTCGTTTGGTTTTTAGGAGCACAGGTTAGGGAGCAGCCCTAGGAGCAGTAGAGCTAGCAGATTTGGGTAACCCTCTGTAGGAGAAGCAGTGAGTGGTTGGAGGTGGCAGCTGTGGCTGTCAGCATAGGTGTCCTCACAGATGAATCTGTAGGGGGGAGGAGGGCTGGAGGTGCTCTGGCTGTTCAGTGCTCAGGCCTGGCTCTCCTGGTCCAGCTTTGTTCCTGGTGCAGCTGCTGCTGAGGTACGTGTGGGCAGTGCTGTGCCCCCATGACAGAGCTGTGATGTAAGGGACTCCTTCCTCCCTGCTGCAGCAGAGGTCTGTGCTGTACCGAAGGGAAGGCCACAGAGCTGCCCATTTCACCACCTTCACCAAATATCATATTTATTTTTGCCAAAATAAGCATCAGATATAGTACAAAATTTTATAAAAACATGTCATTTTCTTTCATTTTTGAACAGGTGATGTACAGATCATCCTGTTACATTCCCTACTGCCTCTCAGTACGGTGGCATTATTTTCATTTATTAACTACTGACAGTAACACCAAGCTATTTTTGGAAACTGTCAGAACTCTCTGATCTCCAACAATAGTTGTCTCATCAGTCTTATTTAGGCTGCATCTGTGTGATTCGAGGCTCAAGAGCAATGACAAGCTGCATATGAATGCTGTATTCATTAGTGATGGTGATCAGAATGCCTGTGTCCTGCCACAGGGCTCAGGTGTGCGGGCTGTGGGCTAATCCTGCCAGCTGACACCACGGGCTTTAATGACTCCGGAAGGTGACCACTCGCTGGGAGGTTTGTTGGCTGAACTCAGGCAGCAGACAATAGGATCAAGCAGGCTCTGGGAGGTAAGCTGGAGAGCCTGCGTGGGATACTCGAACCCCTGTTGGTGTCAAACACAGAGATTAAGTAAATGGGGGGCAAAAAACCCTGATTTTGTGAACAAAAACAAGTACTTGGTATTTATGTGCTCTGTATTTCTGTTTGTTCCATTAGTGGTGACAGCAGCAGCTCTCCGCTGCCTTGCGCTGACAGCGCTCTCTGGGATGGGGTTTGTTGCTATCTGTGTGTACCCATGTTATTTTCTCTTTGACCTGCACTTCAGGGTTGCTGTGCTCAGCAGACAGGAGCAGGGCCTTTCCGTGCTGCTCTGTAGGTTACAGTTACCATGCCCTCACTTGGTTTCTGCGTGGCGTGTTGGACAGTCCATTCTGTTGTCACTTCATGGCATTGCACCGTGCACTGATTGCTGCTGTTGGACTGATGCTGGATTTAAAACGTTCTGTACTGCTCCATGTCTGGGCAGGCTCTGAAGAGGCTGAAATAACTGGAGGTGTGTTTGAGGTGTTCCTTTTGGATATATCAAGGTACAATTTCTGTGCAGAAATCTGGTGGGAGGCAGCTGAGGGGATCCATCTGGTACCAGCAGCATGTCGGAGCATGTTCCTCTGCTCCTCTGCTTACAGGCTGAAGATAAAATCCACCTTGCCTTGGTTTGAATTGGCCCTTGCTGCATGACAAAGGGCAGCCACTGCTTAACCCCCCCTGCCAAGTAGTCCTTAAACTTTGTGCACAACAGCGTAGATAAACAGGTCAGACACAGGGCTCTGTGTAAGGAGATGGTCACTGCTGGGGGATGTAGGACAGGTCACAGCTTCTGATGCATTTCTCAGGAGCAGTGTTCTGCTGTAAATTGTTGGGGTCTGTGCATCTCCCACAGCTGCAGAGCCCGATGGCTCCAAGCACTCTGGATGATATTTTGGGTGGTGTAGAGCTGCTCACACAGTGAGGACAGCCCGAGGGGAGGGGAGGGTGACAGGATTTGCTGTTGGTCACTGTGGGGTGAGTTGGTTCTGTTCTGAGCACTGTCTTCCTGGAAAACAGGAGCTTCTCCATGACTTAGGCAATAGATTAAATGTGTTTTCTTATGAGCTCTTTCTTCAGAGTCCGGAAATAGCATTAAAAGAAATCCTGCGGCTGTGAGAGGAACTCGTGATTTAATTCTGTTCTGCTCGAGCTGGGGGTTGTGCACATCTCCATGTGAGGAGTGAAATATAGGAACTGGTGCTACCAAATAGCAGTTCTGAGTCGTATTCGTTTTTTGCCTTGGCAGGTAATTTGGCATAAATTCTTAATGTAAATCCAGGTTAGTGGGGAAGACATTATTTTACTAAAAAAGATAAACTGCTGATTAATTCAGTATAGAACTCAATTACAAATTGAAAGTGTCTCTGCGGGACGCCAGTACCCTAAAGACAGCAGATGTTGAATTGATACTCCAGCATATTTCACACTGGTATGAAATATTAACGTGGTTTATTGTAGTGGTGTGCCGGGGAGGAGGAGCTGTGATGAGTCGGCGCGGGCAGGCGGTGGGATGCAGGAAGATGGAGTTGCTGAGATCAGTAATTGGGGACTTTGGTACATTTGGTTTGAGAAGTTCTTACCAAGAGCAGTAGGAAGACAAACATTGATGTGTGATGCACATCAGCTGCAGTGCAGCCCTTCTGACCCATCACGGTGCAGCCGCCTTCTGGGGCAGCTCCCTGCCCAGGTGACTGCCAGGGGTTGTTCTGGGAGGACAGATTCCCCATGCTTTTATTGTAAAGTGGGTGCCACGTTGCCCCAGTGCATTAATAACCCCGGGATCAGGGGAGCTGGTTCTTTGTCTCCTAATGTCTTGAGGCAGCAGTGGCACCACAGCTAGGCATGGGAGAAGGAGCCGGGTGAGGAGGGGAGGAGAGGTGCAAGGAAATACAGGATGTATAGAGCTGCTGCTCAGTAGCACTAAAAACACCTATGTATGATATTCGAAGGCACATCTTCCTTTACAGATTCTGGTTTTCACAACACCTCTGCCTTAAAATTTTGAGGCTTTCCAGAGAAGAAATGAAAGATGATGCAGGAAGGAGCAGGGAGCGGCCGGGAGGATGGACTGCTTCCACATCTCATTCAGAGATAAAGGAACAGCAAACAGTTTTAATTCTGTTTTTACAAAACACTCATGAAGCAAACATTGTAATTCATGTGCTCATGAGATGCTGCTTGGCACCTGCTTCATGGGGAGGGGTTGTGAAACCTGAGTGGCTGAAAGGCCACATCCCATGTGAGCCCCTTCCACCTCAGAATGTGCCCGGAACAAATCTGTTCTCACTGAGTGCACTCTTTGGGCATCTCCTTACAATGAGAAAGCAAAGTGCTTTGCTTCTCAGTTCTGTGCCCTCTTTGGTGTTAGTGCAGATTTTAGCATTGCTTCCAGTTGTTGTGCACTGACCTCTACCACAGTTCCTCCCTCCAGATGGACCTACACATCCTCTCCCATGCTGTAACTGATTACTCTTCCAACGTCTAATTATGCTTCTGTAGATGCTTATGTCCATCCATCAGGGGACTCTTCCTTTAAGCAGAATGAACTTCCTACATGACAGAATTCAAACAAATTTCATTCTGCTGTAAAAGTCAGTTTTTATAATTATTTTTTTTTTTGCACCCTATGATATTCACTGTGTACTGTTATTTGATGAGACTTAGTGCTGGAGAGCAGCATGGCCTGTGGATACCCAGGGGGTTCTGGTGACCTGCAGAAGGCACTCATTTGTTTTTGGTAAGAATTTAATACAAAATGCTTTCTACAGATGTAGATCTGGGACAGATGTCTGCTCTGAGTTGTGAAGTTACAGAATGCTGCTGGTGGAGCAGTGTCACTGCTGTAGGCAGTGATTCACGTGTGTCAGAGCTGCTGGCGCGAGGCAGAAATACCCACATCTGCTGTAGGAAAGTCTGCTTCAGTGGTGTTTGAGATCTGGAAATTGCTTAAGTGAGAGGAGAAACTTGATTCAAGTCATATACAAGAGTAATGTGTAAAAGTTCCTTATTGGTGCTGTTTGGGACTCGTGCCGTCGCAGCAGTGGAGAGGTAATCCATCAGTTCCTGAGCGTCTACAAAATGCAACTCTCCAGATAACAGGTTTAAAGTAAAGATTTAATACAGTCTCTATCTACTATGATGCTGCAGTGACAGTTTAAAACTCATTCTCTAAATCTCAGCAGACTTTATAGCTAGCAGTGGGCCCATATAAAGCTTAATGGCATTACAACACATAAATCATCTTTTAAAGATGCTACCAGTAGCTCCAATATTAAATGCAGACAATTGTCTGTGTTATAAATAATTTATCAAACACCATTTCAGATTAGCCTTCCACGCTGAGTTATTTATTTTAGCCTTTACTGTGCTGTTCCTCAGGCACGCTTTGAGAGCTCCATTACTGGTCAGTTTAATGAACTCGGGGTCTGCTCTTCCCCCTCAAGTGCTGCGCTGCATCTGTGGTGACCATTACACGGCTGATCTGGACCTCTTTGCGCCTTTTACAAGCGCTGCCCGTTTGTCATGGAGTGGTAAATGGAGCTGCACATTGGAGTCCTGGGACACATTGTGTGATGCAGTGATGGAGACAAACAGATAGCTCTATAAAGCGCTGCTTGTCACCGCTGACTGGGGCTGCAGTACATCACTCTTGCTGTAATCTCATTTAAGGAGCAGCGTGGACCCGAGAGAATGATATTCCCAGTTAGCTTGGTCTTTGCAACCGTAAAGTAGGAAGTGCTCCTTTTATATACTCTGAACTTTTAGGGTTTTTTAAGATTAATTATTACAGTGACTCCTTCCTGGCCCTGTCCTCAGGACTGTGTCAGCACTTTTCCCAAGAACCCCCTATTTTCAGACTGTAAAACAGCAGTCTTTGCTGGAACTTTGTATGCAGGATCTCTATCAAGGATTTCTGATTTTATTTTTTTCCTCTCGTGGCTGTTCTGGTCATCTTTCTAACTTATGGAAGGGGAGGAGGAGTAAGCACAGCCCTGTAGCAGGGCTTTCTATAATTACAGTCACTGTGGGTTCATTTGCTGGGCAGCACTCCATCAGATCGGAGGGCTGAGGTGACATTTGGGGCCGTGTAGCGGTGTAGCAGAGCTGCAGTGTGGGGACAGCTGAGCTCTGGTGACCAGGGCCGTCGTTTTGGAGCTGTTCAGTGCTTCTGAAAGGGCAAAAGAAACACACTCTGATGGCTCTGTGGGATTTTACATTGCTCTGACTGAATTAAGTTAGAGGGGGAGCAGCACCCAGTGCCCGCTGTGCTTCTCCTGAGCTGCGGTGCTGCTCTTACACTAACCTAGAGTAGCATGCAATGATTCCAGCTCTGCCATGGCTTAATTTGGATAATGCCTTTCCAGCCCTCTCTGTGCTTGGGGCTCTGTGGTGCTGTGTTTGTGCCGTGGCACCGCAGTGCTCTGCGCAGTGGTGCGGCCGTAGGACAGAGCTGTGCTGCACAGAGCAGCTGCTCCAGCACTGCTGGTCAGCTCAGCTCAGCTCCAAGTGCAGCGTGGTGGTGGTTGGCTTTTGAAGAGCAGGGCTGGTAGGAACGGATGCTATTTCTGTAGTTTTCTGAAGAAGCCCCACTGCTCGCCAGTGCCTTAATTAAGCTGTTAGAGGAGCACTGCTGCTATTAACGTTCCTGCATAACAGCCAGTGCAGAATGTGGGTATGTGCTGGCAGTGGTTGGAGCCGAGTCTGTGCTGGCTGCCCCATGGCTCTGTGCAGCAGCACAGTGCAGAGCTGAGGCCTTTAACGTGAAGCAAATAGGGGAACTGTGTTAGTGGTGGTGAGTGCAGGAGGAAGGCAGCCACTGCTCACAGTGCTGTTGTTCATACTGTGTAGTACTTATCTCTTTTATTGTTGTGAGAGCTCACAGCTTCCACTGTCACATGGACAAACATTTCTGTGAAATGCCAACACTCATGCAATGACAGCTTTCTTAACTTGTCCAGGAAGAAGAAGCCAAACAGCTTGTGAGGGATGCCATTGCAGCTGGCATATACAATGACCTGGGCTCTGGCAGTAACATAGATATCTGTGTTATAAGCAAGAACAAGTTGGATTTTCTCCGTCCCTATGATGTGGCCAACAGAAAAGGCGAAAGGTTGGTATTTCTGAAGCTGTGTTACCCAGAGCTGTTCCCAGCAGTTCCTGTTCCCCATAATGCTGAAATTCTGATGTGAATGAACTCTGAGTGATAGCAGAGCTCACCACTGTTACCTCCGGATGCTCAGAGGTATTGCCTGGAGAACTACATTGCCTCGGCAGTGAGATCAGCCCCTGGGGCACTTGACATAAAAGTACATGTTGCACATGGAGGTTTTGCAACGGGTTGTGCAACTCTTCACTACTCTTTACTGCAAAAAAAGTACAGATTCTTGCAATCCCCTTTTCCCTTCTTTTTAAGGCAGGCACAGTGGCCAAAGCCACAATGCACTGCTCCAGTTAAAAACACACTGTATTTCTTACTGTTTGTTTCATCTACACGTCCATTCTGAGCAGCAGTGTCTGTCTGATCAGCCTGGACAGTGTTATACCTTGTAAGAGAGAGATGGTTTCTGCTGTGTAAGTGGCAGAAGAGTGACAGCCCCTCTGCCATCAGCTGCAGCAGTGTTTGTGAGGCACGGCTTGGATTCAGGCTGACTGTGTTCAGTGCTGTGTTTAGCACAGAAACCCAAAGTCAATACACTGGTAAAATTAATCCAGAGCTGAAAAAAAAACAACTGACGTAAATATTTGCTTTTTCTTTGAGTTGGAATGCTCAGCAGGAGTGGTGTCCTGCAGGGAGGTGGAGGTGCATTCCTTCAGTGATGCACTTCTGGAAACGCTCCGTTAGCGGAGGCGGCTGCGGTCCCCACAGTGCCTCACCCACATTGTGTTACTGCGTCCCCACCGTGGGCAGCTAATTACTTCTGCACTTTAATGAGCTGTCCTGGGCACTCAGTGTCTGCTTTCGTTTCCCAGGTATGGCAGATACCGATGTGAGAAAGGAACCACCGCTGTTCTCACAGAAAAGGTGGCGCCCCTGGAAATCGAGGTGGTGGATGAGACCGTGCAGACCATGGATACGTCCTGAGCAGCATGTGCCCCCTGCAGCCCGGGATGCACACAGGTGTGTTTCACTTCTGGGAGCCTTTCTGCCCTGAGAGAAACATGTGCCCCATACAGAATAAATAAAGAGGGTTCTGAGCGTTTTCTCAATCACTGTTTCATGTGGTGCTCGCTTCTTCTGCTGCTCTTCTGTTCTTTCCTGTTGTAAACGTGGGCCTCGTGCAGAACTGTTCTGTTTTATTATTGCAGGGTATTAACAGCCACACCGTGCTGCTTCCAGCTGTTCTTCCCTCTTTTCTGTAGACAGGGACACACTGAGCAGATCCAGCCTCCACCTCATGTAAAATGTTGTCATGTCTATGTTAGCTTAGGGAGGAAAGCACAACTGAAGAACCTTAACCATCATTACTTACCTGAGATTTTCTGCAAACCTCCCTCATGCTCACACTGTTGGAGATAAACTCATCTCATGTTGTGTCACACCATACCCTGTAATCCTAAAGAAAACCTAACAGAATCCACCTGTGAAGTTATTGCCTTGTTTTCTCAAAAGGGAGCACAGCTGCATTCAGCTCCAGCAGCTGAACTCGGCCTGCAGCCACCCCAGGGGAAAGCAGCTTCAGCTGAGCTGCTCTGTGGGTGAGGTTTTCCATCAGGACAGCTGAGGGCGGTGTATGTCACCCACTGCATGGGAGCAGAACTCTGCACTGCTATCTGCATGCCATGAGAGCTGTTAGCAAACCTCACACCCATCCAGGCCTGCTGGGAGTGATGTTTTAATCATTTCCCCTTTAACGTCGAACCTTTTTTTCTTTTTTAAACAAAGGTGTTTATTTTGTAAATCATTTTTTTTATTTATCTAAAAATGCACAATTGCAAAAAAAAAAAATTACCTTTAGAAATACATTTACTTATAGGCACTGATAAATTTTATGTAGCAAGACAGCGGTGTGAGCTGCGCTCCCCCGTGGGCAGAGCCCCTCTGCTCCACCACCACAGCACAGCCTGCCCAGCCCGCCACGGCTTAAAGGAAACCTGCAGTGGAAAGGTGACACTCTGAAGTCTTACACCTAAGAACTGCTAAAGAAGATGGCAATAAATTAAACACATTGGCATGGGAATGTGGGAAGCCATGTGCCACCTCTCCTACGTCCTCGTGCTGATGTGGATTTCCTCGGGCTCTGGGAGAGCAGCAGGCTCAGCTTCCTGCTGAGAAGCCACGACAGAATGACACCTTACATTAATGATACCAACATCGTTCACAGCAATTAGGACTTCTCCTCGCCGCCCTATCAGAACACTCAAGATTCAGTGGGAAGCAGTTGAAGATGGCACTGCAATTTTCCTTTAAGTAGAGAAAATCAAGTTAAGAAAAATGCACTAAAAGCGTCTATGAGTATACAGCCCTCTAACCCTAAACTTATGACAAAAAAATCGTTAAGGTCTGTGCTCATGTCTTGAAGAACACCTCACCATGTGGACACTGCACTGGGACCGCTGTGCACAGACTGCCCCACAGCACTGCAGGGCACAGCTCATCCATTCCATCCATGAATTTGGGTTGGCGTAGAGTTTTAATTTTAATTAAAGATGTCCCCATCCGATCAGCTTGAGATTTCTATAAAAATTCACATTCTGAAAATCAGCTTTCACAGTTAAAACAGACGGTGCTGATCCTTTACGTGGCCTCAGAAAGAGCATCTGAGTGCCGGGGACTCAGAGACACTGAAACACCGCGGTGCTGGAGGGGATGGGACCACCGCAGAGCGACACCACGAGGGAGGAAGGCCCCGGGGCCGGGGGGAGGAGGTTCCTCCCCACCTGAACAGGAATTCACCTCCGTGGCTGCAGCCAAATTAACAGTAAATGCATCAGCAAAATACTCACGCTAAGTTTTCAGTTACAAAAAGATGAAATAAATGCATTCCTACCCCACCCCCCACCCCCGCAGCCCTCCCAGGTCTAAGGCTGAAGGAGGGAATTAATACACATAAATGGATGCTTTAAAATACACAAAGTACAAACTGAAATTTGCTATAAACCATTTGCGGAAGAGGCGAAGTAGCAGTTATACAAACGACACAAAACCTACTGTAATTCTTACATTAGTATAAAGTGATTTCACTGAAGGAATTATCTCAATATTTCACATTACAGTTAAGATAGAAGAGGTGTGCGAACGCTGACACCCCGGTTAATATCATCTAGCCTAGATTACACACGACAGTTTAAGAAAAGACCCTTAAATGATCTACACCTGTAACATCTTATTGGCTTAAAAAAAAAAAAAAAAATCACTTGCAATACCTCACAGAATCTTCACTTTAAAGCATGACCACCTTGGAAGAGTCCTTGTCAAATAACCTGCAGAAGTAATGGAGCATCCTGCTACGAGGGCTCCCCCTCGCTCGCTCTCTGGGCACCACTCGGTTTCATCTGAGAAAAAAAATTCAAGTAAGACTAAGCTGTGCTGGCTTTGAGAGTGTCTGCAGATGGTTCAGGTGCTGGAGGTCCAAACATGCATTTGTTTTGCTATTTGGTGCACGTAACCGATGTCAGGTCTTTGATCTGGATCGGGATATATGCACATGCTGACCAGCTCCCGGAGCTGAAAGACACCAAAACAGAAACGAGTCAGTTTCTCTCTTACTGGCAAAGGCTCCAGGGCTGTTTGACCTCGGACGGGGGCTGAGCCCTTCGTGCAGCTGTGCTGGATGACTGCAGCACACTCCTGTTCCACCCCACCTCTATGGAAGGACCAGAGTTAATCTGTACACGTGCATCTTAAGACACCAGCGTTTCCTAGAGACCCTTTGTGAAGGAGAGAGACGGAGAGCGGTCACTGATTATGTTTAATAAATAAAATGCAGAAGGGCTGAAGTACCCCCCACCTCCCTACCCCCTTTATTGTGCACATGAAAGATTGTAGCTTTTAATTATACAGACACCGAAAGCTGCTCGTACCCCCGAGGCATAGGGAGAAACAGCCTTGAGCCTCTGATCTTCTCACATCCTCCCAGTGGCCACAGTGCCAATTATTTTAATGGTAATTAAAAGCATGACCCTACAGCTATCAGGCGCACAGTTCAGCTGCATTACTGAACGTACCCAAATGAGGCCACAGCGCTGCGCCCCGTGCTCCAGGCTGCTGCGGGGCCCCAAGCCATCCCAGCAGGAGCTGGCAGCCCCGACCTCGACACGCAGTCCCAACTGGTGCCAACAATTACCACTGCATTTGTTTCCGAGACAGAAAACAAATCAGTCTCAGCTCCTCCAGTTCATCATGAGATCTGCACTGGAGAAAAGGCCACAGCCAGGAGGTGGTCACAGCACCGCTGCCCGAGCGGGCATTGCTCACAAAATGCTCCATCCATTTCACCCGAAGAACGCTGCACGGGGACCAGCAGCTGCCCTGCAGCAGGGCTCCGGCTGGGGCACGTCCCCAGCACTGCGGTAGCCTGGCATGGCTGATGCTCATCTCTGCCCCAGGAGGAGGATGGAAAGGATGCCCCAGTGCCAGTGCTGGCGTGGCCCCAAGAATCCACCCTGTCGGCCCTAAGGAAAATGATTCCTACCACACGGGGACAACACCAGCGTGGGCAGCACTGCCTCGTGCCCACGTGCCTCACTGCTGCATGAAGGTGCTGCCACACTTGGTTCTGAGCCCTGCAGCAGGACACCAACCACCTCTTCCTCAGCTCTGCACTCCAGCACCTGAAAATCCAACCTTTAAAACCGGCATGAAAACAAACGCTGTTTGCTGTTTCCTAAGAGTCAGGAAATTAGAGCTCTTTGTGGTTCACGTAGGCAGCAGCAGCTCATACAGCTACAGCCAAAGGCACAGCCCTCTCAGACTTTGTCAGGCATTCTGTTAATAGTGCATGAACACCATCTGGAGTCTGGTTCTCTGGGACCTGGCGCCTTTGAGCTTTAAACCATCCTTCTCACCCCGGATTGTATCACTACACTACACACACTCTTTAGCACTGCCAGAGGGAAGCAAACAGACAGTAATTGTAAAGACAGGAAACACATCTGTCAACTTACACTAATTCTTGCTGCCAGCAGGCATATCCTGAGCTGCACGCTGCAGCAGCACGGCGAACGTGAACGCACAGAACCGGGACGTGCTGCTACAGCAGCTTGGGAAAAAAATAATCCACTTTTCCACAACACTTCTCCAATTATCTTTTTGCAAGAGTTCCTTAACAAGAGGGAACTGATGTGAACTGTGCAGAGGCCCACGGGACAGCACTGCCCTGACTGTGCCCAGGGCTCAGAGCTGGGAAGCTCTGTCCGGGTGGGCTGTGCTGTCCCAGCAGCTCAGCCCTGCACAGCCTGCAGTTTAAAACGTATAACAACATCCAAAATGACGATAGCCTTTGCCTTTCAAACAGGAGGCACCAACGACTGAATGGGAAAGTAAGGCAAACTGCTGGTTTACCAAGGGAAAGGAAAAAAATCAGAAAGAAATCAGCTCCAAAGGCTTCAAATAAAAACAACCCCGATACCTGCAGCCCATGTGCAACACCTCAGAGCAAGCAATGTGCAGCAGCAATTTCATTTTCTTTATTGCACCCTAGTTCAGTGACTGCTCCCCATCCCTCCCTTTCATCTGCATAAAACCCAGACTTCAGAAATCCCCCTCATTCAGCTTGGGGTACCAACAATTATCTTATTAATTAATCTGTTCTCCTCCCTGTTTTAAAAAAAGTAAGTAGTAAAGAAAATTCTCCCCCCTGTACCAAGCTGAAGGCTGCACAGATGAGAATTTAAGCACGGTTTCATGGTATGTTATTTTAAGCGTAGGGAAGCAAAGGAGAGGGCTTTCCCACGGTTCACTGTCGGGTTTTGCCAACGTAACAGACTTTCAGCCTCAAAACCCTCTCCGTGTGAAGAAATCACATTAAGAAATCTTCCTTTCTGTCTTCCTTCAGTGTGCAGATATTCAGAGGCACAGCACCGTGCTCCCCCCACTCCACGCGGGACGTGGGGCTCTGCTCCCACTCCTCTCCTGGGAGGGGGAGGCTCTTCCCTGCACCCCCACTGCCCCCCCCGCACCAACGCTCCCATTTACCTTCTCAGAATAATGTTCAGCTGGAAGAGGCGGGTAGTCACATTGCTCTATTTTTTGGCAAAGAGAAAACAGGTTCATTTTATCTCCATAGAAAGGACTCTGAAGAGCTGCCATCTGGAGAGAAAAACACAGACAGCATTTCAGAAATGGAAAAGATGTTATAGCCCTCAGTACTGCTGATTTCCAAGAGCAAGTTCTGTGCTCTGACGGCGACAAGCAGCACTGCTGCTCTTCAGCCCATGCAGCAGCTCAGAGCCACACAGCCCTGCAGCTCTGGACCTCAGCACGCAGTGAGCTCCCCATGCCTCCCCACCACTGTGCTTATTTCTGCTGCGAACACTGCAGATGTGGGACACTGCCCAGCTGGAGAATTCCACAAACATGCAGAAGAAATGTTCCTCTTGATTTCAGTGAGAAATAGGATGCCTGTGCTGTGGGGCAATCCATCCAGCAGCTCACAGGGCTACGAAAACCTCTCACACATGATCACCTCTTCTCAAAGCAGCTCTACTGCTCCTGCTAACACATTGTGCTTTCGCACTCCTCCGTCACTGCCATGTTCAGAACTGCCAGTGCACTTGCTCTCCATGAGTGGTCGATTTTTAATAAACTGCTACAAGGAATAAGTGGATTAATTTTGAATTTGGCCACCTAGAATAGGAAGAACCTTAGGAATGTGAGTGGTGCAGCTCTGCCTTTAAAAAAACTACACAGCTCAAAACAAACATCCTCTCCCCGTGGAAATTTGTTGCTTAGGAAAGAATGCCCCAAGCAGATTTGGGAGCCCAACCAGAGAACCTTTCCCTCATCAGCCTCATCTTCGTCCTCTTTGGATTCTATCCCACTAATCCAGATTTGCGTCTCCAAACCCACAACAGATGTCTGATGTAAACAGACTGAGCACACAGCACGGAGAGCAGGACCACGGGCTCCTGGTGGGGAAAAACTTCAGCTCTGTACAGAGGTGTTTATCTGACACTGAAGTGTTGGGAGGGAAACTGCATCTCTGCATGGAAAATCACCTACATTGCAGTCTCTTGGTCAGGAGGTCGAAATGAACCCCAAACCACGAGCTCAGGAGAACAGACACTGCACAATGTGCTTCTTGAACCTACAAAGCATGGCACAGGCCACATCTGCTGGGTCCTGGCAGGGCCAGAGGTGGCACAGTGTCAGGGCAGGTCGGGAGCTGAGCCCCAGGGCCCCACTGCCCACAGCCTCCATGCAAAATAAGAGGGCAAAAAACTGAAGGCGTATTCCTATTGCAGTCATAACGTAACAACAAACTGCTGATGAGAGACCGAGAGCAAACTGCTCCATCAGACACAGAAGTGGAGAACCCAACACGCAAAACTGTTCCAAGAGAATCAGCAGTGGGAGCAGTGGGGAGGGCACAGATCAGACAGTGCCTCCCAGATTCCAACAGAAAGATCAATAACTCCCATTGGGTTCAAAGGGATTTTTCAGTTCCCACCAACTCGGCTTTCCACGTGCAGTGAAGTGGTCACGTGCAAAAGAGAAGGAGTTAAAGGGAACGATGCGGGTTTCTGGGGCTGGGAGGGGGCACAGCGCGTGGTGCAGCATCGTTTGGGTTTGCTTCTGGCACTTTGATTAGAGCAATTACTGAAGGATGGCAAGATCCCCACTGGAAATGACCACCACGCAGGATGACTGGTTAAAAAAATTCCCGTGCAGGAATTGTTGGTGTTTAAATTGATGGTCTTGCCAGAACCACTAAAGCCATCGCTTGCAGCTACATTCTGGGAATTAACAACTTCTTTCTATTCCCTGAAGTGATCTCGCTGACAGATTTCTACAGGAAGTGAGGGACGAAGACAGTTCCTACTGTATTGATAAGATTTAATAATGATCACTGCATGATTATCAACGTCAAAGTTCAGCGGTGCTATCTGACACGGCGTCCCAAAGCCCTCGCTGCTCTGTACATGCATTCCACTGGACACACACGTCTCTGACGGCAATTGGTGCGTGACATCCCCTGCAGTTATCTGGAGAAATATCAGAAGTGACTCACAACCAAACAAACGCTGCTCCCTTACTTTTAAAGCCAAATGGAAAAAGATTTTCATTGCGAGGAATTAGTGGGGGGAGAAAAAATGCGGCTCTTTCAGAGATATGTGAATTGGGTTTTTAATTTTCCGATATCTAAAAAGTTTTAGAAGTCAAATGGCTCTTTATCTGTGAGCACAAAGTTGGGAACCGGCCAGTCCTGCCTGGAACGTGCAAGCTCTGGAGCTCTCGTTCACGAAGTAGAGGCTCACCTACGTAGGAAGTACATTTAGAAAGGCTTTGGATGCCAAATCTTTCACATTATTATAGTACTGCTACCGTTTAGTGCGCAATTAACTCAGCTCCTTGAAATATGAGGAGTGCTAAGACTACTGTGCCATAAGGGGACCATATTGCCTGCAACAAAAACATATCTTAGCACAACGCTAAATATTTCTCTCTGCATAAATCTGGAGTCCTTCTCCAGCAGCGCCCTCAGCCTCAGAGATGCCTGCAGGGCACCCGCCAAGAAGTGGAGACGTGGGCCACCTCCCGATGGACATCTGGGCACAGCCCCACCCCAGCACCCTACACTGGGAACTCCTGGGCAGGTCTGATACACAGAGCTGGAGTTCTTCGCAGTGGTTTATCCTACTTGGTTGGAGCCCGGGTTCTTTCCCCTTGCTCCTGCTTAAAAGAGTCTCCTCACTTGTTTTCAAATGGCCACAGGGGACCCAGGTACACACAGCTGTGTTCTGTCACCCCACTTTTCATCAGAAATTCATCCCACTATCTCATCAGAAGCATTACAAACAAAGCCATCCTCCACTGAACACACCAGCTCTTGTACAGCTTGTCGCTGTTGCTTCAGGAATTATTCAAACTCTCAAAATTCTTTCTCTACAGCTGAGATGAACGTGAGGACACGCACAGAGCGCTCAGTTTAAGCTCACGCTTCTCACGTACCTCTGACAAACTGCCTTTGGTCCCACATGCACACAGCAGAGCTGAGCCACGCAGCACCACGCTGCTCCAGGACGGCCAACATCCTCCGAGCAGATGGTACTGATGGCTGCCCCGAGTTCCAGCACCCACCTGCCCTGGGTGAGCACCCCGGGGCACCCACAGCAGCACGAGCCCGCACTGCAGAAGCATTTCATTGAGACAAGCATCCCTCCTACAAGGAGATAAACAGTGCCAAGCACTGAACTCCTGCTGGGAAGAGATCCACGATAGGAGCGTTTATTTTATACCATCTTGTCCCCAAAGGCATTTTTTTTAAGCCAGCTGAATTGCATGCTTAACTACCACTGCTTTCCTAGCTGCTCACTTGCAAAACAATTTGCATTCCTGTTTATTCTCTCATTCCGTGTGGTTATAAGAAATTGCAGTGAGAAACAAAATCTCATCAGTTCACATGATCTGGAGTTAAGTCAGGAGCACGACCCTGGCACCTGGAGCCCTATGTCCCAAACAGATGTGAGCTGCTGTTTTACAGCTCAGTACACAGCAGTTCTCATTCTCAGGGCCAGGGTAAAACATTGTAAATGCTGAGGTGCACTTCCACTGTAATTCAGAAATGATAACGTGCACTTAAAATGATTGGTGACTCCAGTACTGTTCTGATTGTGGCTAGGAACAAGATCACAGAGTTCCAAGCACTGTTACTGAATCCCCACACTTAAAACACATGAACTTATTACACGTACAGAACACCTACTTTTCCTTTTTTTTTTTTTTTAAGAAAGAAGTTGATGCAGTTCAACCGAGGAGTGCCCTTTGTCCACAGGACATTGTGCAGCTGCAAAACACCGCAGCTGTGTTCAGTTACACAAATGGAGTTCACGTTATGTAAAAGCTCTGCTTTTCTTTATTGAAAGCTCTCAGAGTTAAGATATTCCAATTAGTCAGAATCCAATTAAACAAACCAGTGGCTTACATTCAAATGAATTTTCTATTTGTGGAACAAATGGTATTCAGGAGCACCTACGAACTGCTGCCCTAATGGCAGCTCTGCTCACAGCCCCAGGAATGAATACAGTGCCATCCTCGTGTCCACACACAGCACCTTCCAGGACCTACTGCACTGACTGTGTGCGTGCACTGCATGGCACAACTCCCTTGTTGTCCATGCTCACAAATCACACGATGAACACCAGGAGTTAACTTCCCATAACGTTTCTGAACAAACCAGAGAAAATAACTTCGACCTCCTCAAGTGCTGATTCACCACTAAGAGAAACGGGGAGAAGAAGAGGTACTTACTTCATACAACAAACAGCCCAAAGACCAGATATCCGATTTAAAGTTATAGCCGTTTTCATGTATTCTTTCTGGGGACATATAGTATGGAGTTCCCACTGCAAAGAAAATGAACAAACGAGGAGTTACCATCTAAGAAAGAGACAGTGCAACCTGCATTGTACAGAAATTTGACTTAGCTGAAGGATGAGGGTTAGCAGAAACAGCTCATTAGAGTCTGGCACAAGAATTTGGAAAGAATTTGTGCTTCCAAAGGCATATTCTCATCTCAAACCCAAAATACAACCACATGAAACACCCGATGACTGCTGAACATTGCTGAAAGCATCGTTTCTATTTCAGAAATCTGAGGAAAGCTTTCTTCCCTCCTGAGCCACCACTGCGTCCCCCATGGGCAGAGCCACCATAAATGATCATTCTCCTTTGGTTCACTCAGCAGTGCAGGAAATGGCAAGGCAGATGTCATGGAGGTGCACTGCTAAAGTGAGGATCCCGTGACAGCACCTCACTGAGCCTTCATTTGCCACATCCTGCACTAGCAGCATGACAGCATGGCTCCAGAGAAGACAGGGTGCTCCTGCTAAGGGTTAGGGCACCATTTACTGGAGCAGGGAGGTGGCAGCGACGCCTGACACCATGCAGGTATTCACAACTCTCTGCAAGAACCGAGGGAGTAATTCCAAACTTCTGAACAGTTCCAGCTCCGTTCCCATTAGAAGCTGTGGGATTTCCATGTACTTCCAGGAGTCTGTGTTTTATCACAAGAAATTTACTACAGCATTTTGGACAGGACTTGCAGGAAATTATTAATAAGTTCCTTACCTCAAAAAGGCTCTTTTTTAAATCCTAAATAAGTTTCAGTTGTGGTACTGAAAATACAAGACATCCTGGCAGTTTCAACTAGATCAAATAATCCTCAGATACATCATTTATTAAAACATCCAGGGACTTTCTACGCTCTCTCCTTTCTCATGCCTTCCCATCCTCTGTCAAGTTGTGTTGGTTTTTTTTGCTTTTGGCATTCCAGCGCATCCATCTCTTAATTAAAGACCTTTTGCACAAGATGGCAAATGTTTATTTTGCCTGTAACTTTCAGTTTGCAATTTCTTCATCCAAAGCCCTGACTGCAGACAGCTGAAAGATTCCTGAGCAGATGAACAACGGTGCTGGAGGCGGAGGGGGGAGAGCTGCACCACCTTCCCCAGCTTTCCTAAGGGGTTTGCACACGGTAGGAAACAAATTACTTCTGGAGTGGAAAGCTCCTGAAAGGCAAAACCCCCCCAGAGAGCACACAGGGCCCAGCACAAGGTGGGGTGGTCTGCCATCGGTGAGAGACCCAGGCAAAATCACCCTGGGCTCCTGGAGCTCAGAGCACGCTGCATTAAGTAAATAGGTGAGTCCAAAGCTTGGTCGTATTCACATCATCCACAAAATCAAAACATGGGCCACAAGCCCATTGAGACAGGCACTGATATATCACTGACAGACACACATACACTGTCCAGATTTGTGTAGAAGAGCTGCACTGATTCATTTCCTCCTTAAAAATATGCAACTGGAGAAGAAAGTGATTCATCGTATGACGTTCTTGGTTTGGAAGTCTCCATTAGACGTGAACACACAAGACACATCCCAACTTTTAACTCAGTGCTTCTTCTCAAATCTGAAAGAAACCTACCAGACTAGATGGAAGAGACAAATAGAAGGAAGAGAGCCTGCCCTCACCGGCAGCAAGTAACGGAGCAGCGTGCGGGGCTGCGGCACAGCCACAAGGAGAGCACGGAGCCCATTGCGGCCCTCGCTGCCCGATGCCCGCCTGGTGCCAGCGGTGGCCTCCAGCAGTAGCTGTTCTTGCTCTCAGTTATTCTGGGTCACTGTGTGACAAGCTCAGAGCAAATAACAACGTGTGGGCTCTAAAGTTACGGTCCTGCCTCCCATGTTAGCGGGGGTCTGCTTGGTAGGCTAAAATTGTCGTTCCAGATGACGCCTTAAAACAAGGTTCGATCAAAGCAAAATGACAGGGTTTGTAACACGGATGAGTGCGTTATAGACCCCATTTGATTTTTTGTGCATTAGTCTGTTCCATTATATTAATAGGTCTGCGGAGCAGTCCATGCCTGATGTGATTTTATGAAGTCTACCTTGCACATTTACCTATCATTACTGTAGTGTTGTCAGCAAATATACGAACAAGCAGGGCTCTGCATTTCAGGACTGATGCATTAATTTTTAAATAACCATCATGATAAAAGACTGACAGGCCCAATTCTCTTTATGGCCTGTCCAACATTATGTGGGAATCTCCTGTAATGAGCATCTTCTAGAAAACCGCACAAGACTTCCAACGCAATCAGTCAGGGCTCACCATTGCATCACATTAGTCAATTTGACAAGAACAGTCTAATCGGAGACTATTAATAAGAAACTTTGTTTGGCATTTGCCCAGCTGAAAATACAGAGTATTGTTCAGATTCAATATTAATCACCAGCTGCTAGAGTAATGCCTTTAAAGTTACAAAGGTTGCAGAGCCGTAGAGAAGATTATGACTAAGCAAGCATCTTCCTGTTCTATTCCTGGAAGTCAGAGCACTTCGCTCGGATATCAGCCTGCCTCAAAGATCTCAGAACATCTCTTCCTACCCTCCGAGCACTGCGTGTGCAGCTACAACACCCACATGGACCAGAACGGCTCCGGTGCAACATCCACAGGAGGGAAGCACTAATTATTCTGAGCAAGATGAAAAGCAGGGTCTCGTGTTTCTCCAGGAAAACACACAGGCAAAGGCAGCAAAGTTATTTCAGAAATAAAACTCACACACCTTTGCTCCAAACAAACAAACAATATCAGTGCAGCTCCAGCAGCCACGGATACCCTGAGCTGAATTCCCACCCGTGCCCCAGGAACGCCAGGTGCAGCACTGCATTGCCTCCAACCCAGAAAGGC
Organism: Odontophorus gujanensis; assembly: GCA_013399175.1. NCBI lineage: Eukaryota > Metazoa > Chordata > Aves > Galliformes > Odontophoridae > Odontophorus > Odontophorus gujanensis. The sequence goes on from VXAB01000017.1 coordinate 65,358, forward strand.
ACTCACTACACGGAAGGTTACGCTCAATGATCTTGAAAACATTTTTCAGCTTGAATCAGAGGATCAGAGGAGTTCTGCTGCGAAAGAGACAGTGACTGAGTTTGGACGTATACAGTTGTTATTTTCTATATGGAGCTTCCCCCTGCACAGATACAGTTTAGCCAGGGATCAATGCTTCCCATGAAATTTATACTTGGCTGCTCACAGGCAAAAATAAAGAGAAAATCTGATCCACGTTTTTAAGAATCTCTCTTACAAAGAGCCTCATTCACTGCATGTCATGTACCTCGGGTTGGTCTCTCGCAGCAGTGCTCTCCCGCACCTCAGGCACACTGCCAGCACACCAAAATCAGTGCAGGACATCTCCGACCTTCCTAACAGGCTCTGTATGTTTCTTAGAAAACACTGTAAGATATAGGCACCTCTTGAATCTCTAGTCAAAATCCACAGCCATTTTTGGCTAAAAAATACAAGAACGATTGAGAAGGAAAGCTTTTATCGCTTTGCCTTCACCAGCACCTTCCAGCTAATCTTTAATACGGAGCTGAAAGGTGTTTCTGAACCCAATGCTTTACTTTCTCACAGCAGGCAACAGAGTTCTGCCTATGAAAGAGCCTAACAAGTTCTGACCTTTATTGTATCTTTACAGAGCATTCCCAGTTTCAAATCAGGAGACAGCAGAGCGCAATGTGGGCCTCAAAGGGGTAGTGCTGATTAAAGCACTCCTTCCTTTCAGAGATGCTCTGCTCATGTCAAAACAAACTTCATCATGTTGTGAAATACTCATCATTTTTGAAACACGTTCATTACAAATGACAAAAAAAACAATGCTTGAAAGCCAGCGATGCCATGCACGAGTAACTCGGCTGTTAAACACAAACAAAACTGAAACAGTTTAAAGATATTAACACAGTTATTTCCTGAGCAACTACCTTAGCTTTAATACTCAAGACACAGTGTAACATGTGCCATGAAGTTATGAATAATATTTTAGTAGGTTTTAATAATGCTTGGTGGTGCAAATATTGTAGGGAAGCAGTTCTGCTTGCAAGTGCACCACTCCCAGCTGCCTCGTTCTCTCCAAACAAGCTCACAGGCTCCAAAGAAGTCTCAGCATCACTTCAAAGGTGTCTGGTTTTCAAGTATCAGTTGCCAAAAGTTTGCAGTACTTGGAGGATATTTCCAGATATTTTCATAGAAGAATAATTTGGGAACTAGACCAACTTTCAGCCATTAATTTTTGTATTCTGTCCTATTTTGAGGAGACTTAATCTGTTCCTAGTCCTCCGCAATCTGTGAGAAGACACGAAGCTTCCCATGTTCTCAGCTGTCAAGGCTAAGCTTCTTTAGACTGCTGAAGAAACATTAAATAATAAAAACTAGATGCAATACAGCTTTTCTTTGCAATGGGATTATAAAGTGAACAAACAAAAGAAACAACCCGAAACCTGAGCAGCCCAGCTCAGGCAAATAAAATCAGCAAAATAAAAATGAAGTTGAAGTCATTAAAATGTACCTCAAAATCTCGGTGTGAGGTACACAGGCTAACTGTCTCAAGGAAGACAAAAATTAATCTAGTTATTCCTACAAAGTAGAACATTTTCTGCATAGTATTTCAGCTGCTTCTAGGAGGCCTGCTGATTTAACTTCTCTGTTTTACATTTTAAGTTACAGAAAACCTTGCAGGACTTTTAGTCACACTTTTCACACATAGCTATTGCAATATAGCTGCAGTAACTCCGCAGCAATTGTTTCTTACACGAACAGCACCTCAGGAACGTATCCAAAAGCCAAAGTTTCTCAAGATGTGATGCAAAGAATACTGGCTGCTGTAATACCAGGCAGACTTCTTGACTGTCTCTCTCAAAAAAAAAAACAACCCCCCCCTCCCACCTTGAGATACTCATACTTTGTTTCAGGTTTGTGACAAACTGGCACAGCAAGCCAGTATAAATAAAGGAAAAAAGACAACAGAATTTATTTATAAACTAGTTCCTCTCGTGACTGCAGAGTTCCTCCCCGTTCACCTGTAAATCCCACAAGAAATGGGGGGATGTGCAGCACCTCACACACCGACCCATGGCAGAAGGTTTTTGCCTTACACACATCCGCTCTGGGACACAGTGCTGTGCAGTGGGGGAAGAAGTGCAGGGATGCAGCAGAAGGCAGTGACCATGGGCAGGAGGTGCCCAGCAACCCAGAGCAGCCACCCCGCACCGCACAGGGCTCCTCGGCCTCTCCTGAGCTGTGCACGGGCAAATCTTTCATTTTTCTTTCATTACGCCGGCATGTACTGTCACTTAATTTTTATGTATGCAATCCTTCCTGACAAATATGATCTGCCGCCTGGTAATCCGTCTGACGTCCGTTCTGCTCCTTGCTCTAATTGCGGCTCCCATCCCCGGCACAGCAGCACAGTGGTACACCTGTCAGACGGGTCGTGGCGCGGCCGAACGCCCCTTCACGCCAACCCGATGTCGGCAAGTGCAAGGGGAGAGAGAAATGAGCTGGCTCCGTTTGCACGGCCCCATGCTGGATTCATGGGTCAGCGGCCTGCAGCAGGCCTGGGCCAGTTGCCGGGGCAACGGGGCTGCGCTGAGCGCCCAGCTCGGCCCGGCCTGCGCTGCCATCCCTCACGGCTACTGACACAAACGTCTTCATCACGCCAAGAACCAGGATCGGAAGCTTTCCTGCTGCCACACACAGCCTATGCGCCTGGCAAATGGATGATAAACCAGTAAATAAACACAGCTTCAAGCATGCAGTACTTTCTGACTGCAAACGCTCTCCTTTTACTTGCGAGGACCGTGAGCAGCAGTCTGCCCGTCCCCACACAGCAGCGCTCCGCATCCTGCCCGCCCGCCCTCAGCATAATGCTGGTGCGAGGAGGGGTGGAGGAGGCCCATCTCTTCTCATGTCCTCCTAAGGAGGTCCCAACAGTGGAGTGCAGCACTGGGGATGGCCATGCATGCAGCCGGCGTGCAGCCGGCTTTCCAGCCCCAATTTATTCTTATTAATGTAGTGAGTGCAGCAGTCAGACTAGATAACATCACATAATTAGACAGTCAGATTTGCGCCTGTTCAGATGATGAGGTTATAACTTTCTGTGAAGAGGATTCATTTTAACCTTGTGAGTTTAGTGCACGTATCCTAGGATAACTTGATGCTAAGGGAAATCTAACCTTTTATGAAAGTGAACTGAAGAAATGCCTAGGCTTCTTCTAAGCACACACAAAATATGGCATACACCTTCCTTCTTTGTGCACTGAGAAGCCCCAGTGTCATTAGACAGTCTCAACTAAGTCTGTACTCATACAAAGAAACAACAGAGCAAGAGTTGCACTCAGTGGAGGAAATCGAAAGGGTTAGGACAAATAGGGAAACAAAGAAGTTCTGTGTTCCAAAATCAACAGAGCATGCTACGTGTGAGTGCCCTGACTGTGCTGGGAGGAAAGGGTCCTCCTCTGCTGGAACACGGAAGGGCCTGACTCAACAGACACGTCAACACAACTGGAAAACGAGCCACCTCTCGAGTGCAGGCACCTAGGGCAAAACTAACTACAGATGATTTTATACTGTAAGCCAAAGAATGAGCTCTGTATACTGTACACTTTTCCACAGCATTATAATTAATGCTAATAGTAAAATTTTTATGAAGTAGTTTCCACATAGTTCCTTCACATTAACAAACCATCATTCTTTATCTCGATTCATGCTGGAATTATGTTCTCCTTCAAGGAATGGATTTCCCCTAAACACCTCAACTTGCAGACAGGAGAAAACTTGAAACAAGAAATGTTTTTTTTAAGAATTCTCTTAAAGGAGGTGAGAAAAAGCATACAGCCACTCTGGTTTTCTGGAGCTTTTACTTTCTCTTGTAAGAACATGCACAGAGGTTCACTGTAAGAAATCAGTTTGCTCTGTTGGTTTTATAGACACTTTCTAGAAATCTTATTGGAATTGTAATTTTAAAATGGGGCAACAATGTACTTCTCTGCAAACACGTGAGAAGGTAACACTATTGACTAAAAACTGTGTGTATATCAATTGTTGTATGGATTTCATTGTTTTTTCTGTTGGCTTGTCCAGAAAACCTCATATCGCTCTGACTCCACGACAAGGCCAGGGGCTCCAGAGGGAGGGAAAGAGTACATAAACTTTGAGATCTGCTTGAATGAAACCACTTCATGGATGCAAAATGGGCCAGAAAACAGATCACTACCTCCAGAGACACCCTGCAAGACACACGGAGCACCAGTTCTGCTGAATACATCCATTAACTGTGTGAATGCTGCTGTCTTTGTGATAACAAGAATCTGGGATGAACCAAAGCATACTAGAGTAGGAAATAAAAATTCAGAGAGATGAGTATGAGAGCCTGAAAATAGGATACAATTCAGGAAGAATGAAAGCAGAGTACTATGCTTCAGCAGGAACAATCAGCTGCACAGACAGCAGAGCAGGAAAACAACCTTCAGATATGTGGAAGGCATTAAGAAAACTTGGATCTATTTAGCTGAAGCTGAATTTCAAAGTGAAGCCCCTCTTTGGAACAGACAAGCTGTGAGGGCCTTAAATACCTCCCTCACCTCAGACAGCATCACCAACCCCATTCAGGGGAAGACAGCTGAGCAGCATCTGCTGAAAAACAGTGGTGGTGTAACATCTAATTCCAGTAAGTAGGCTGCAGGCAAACACACTATCTGGACTGGAAGAGCTGCAATTGTTACATTCACTATAAATTACACCTTTAACAGGTCAGACATTCCAGAAAAAAAAACCAACAAAACCATAAAATGCAAGTTTTAGAGCAAAAAATATCTAAGAATTTCTATCGGAATACTCCATCTGTATCAATACCATTCAAAAAGGAAATCAGAGAGAACAATGTACATGCCCACCAAACCAAACTTGTCAGAATAACATAACAGATACCACTTCCTTTGAACATCACAGCTGACAACTGTACAGCAGTGCTTGTTTAATGTTGAGCAGCATCATCTTACCTAAGGAATGTGCAGCAGTGGTTTTAGAACTAAAAAACCGGCCTAATCCAAGATCTCCCAGCTTCACCACCCCTGTGGCTGTTATAAACACATTGGCTGGTTTTATGTCTGCAAGAAGAAAAAGGTAGAAGGTCAAAGTCACAAAAGGTTATTTGGTTCTAATACTGCAATAGAAACATAGCCTGGAGCATCGCCTGTACAGGACAGACTCGAACAGAACCGTGTTTCCTTACAGCTTTGATAGGTTGAGTCTTCCACGACTTCAAGCTCCACACACACAACAGAGCACACTTCTCAACACGCAAGAAATACCACTGAGGAAAAGTGATTTGGAACAGCATCACACAATGGCAGCGACCTCTTCAACCGATGGAATCAAAGCAGTGCTTAAGTTTGCTTCCTTTGGGGAACAACAGTTTTCTGCATGAAACAGTACTGCCCACCACCCACAAATTGCTGTGCTGCTACACTTAAATTCCAGGCTCCTTCAGCCCATTTTTTTCCCTGTGTGCTGTAAACGTTTCTAGAACCCTGCTTCCCAGGCAGTCACATCAGGCCAAGTGAGGGAGGCTCTTTCTCAGTCACAGCAGGCTAAAGGCACGGGATTCCACACCGCAGTGACCTACAGTACAAGTAACTCAGGTACACATAAGCTACACCAGGGGTGGAAACAGAAGCAAAAATGACATCACACTGCTGATAAAATTGGTTAAGAATTCACTACTTCCAAGAAGGAAACAAAGGGCACAAGCAGCAGCGGGTGGTACTAGTGCTTTCTGGATACTTGCACCTCCTGGCTCAGGTCCTTCACTAAGCACTTCATTTACGCTGAACGAAGCCAGGCAATTTTTGGATAAAGTTCAAAGCAAAAAGACAGGAGATGCAAAATAATTAACAGAAATGGAGGACGGGCTACTAGAGCATGGGGTGTACTTGTATTAGTGCTTGAGAAAAGCTTGCAAGAGAGGAAAACTCTCCTAAACTCTCTAAGGTCACAACTAATATAATGAAGACTATTTCTTAGAGAGTTCACTGTCTCCAGTAGTCTCAGCATTTTACTTCTGACACTCTTCTAATGGCATGTTTGACACTTCTATTTAATATCAGTGTCTGGAATACAAAGCAGCTCATCTTCCTAATAGCACACTCACTTCGGACTGAATCCTTTAACAATGAGGCAAAAAGACAGAAGGAGAAATCCATCTTGCAAGCTCCAGCCTCTCTAAACATGCATTGGCTGAACATCAGCATAATTGTTTTTGAATGTAGGCGCTTACTAATTGGAACATTATATTATTATTCAGTGAAAAGAGACTGAATTAATGTTACCTCTGTGCATCACCCTGCGGGAGTGCATGTGTTCAACCGCACTGCATAACTGCACAAAATATTTCCACACTGTCCTTTCTGGGATTAACCGTTTCTGCTTCTTAAAATACTGTGGAAGGAAATAAATAAAAGATCAGTGAAAAAGCAACATATTTGGCTAGTTCCTGGACTCGTGTTCGTCAGCTGCCCGTGCTCATGTCTTCCAGATCTGCAGCAGCATGACTTTTTTTTTCTGATTAGCTTTTAACTCCTTCTCTCTGTATGCAAACTTCAGTGCAGTTCACTAATTAACAACTATTACAAAAAATACGCTTAAATAGGTTTGACATTTTTGAATGGACACCAATTATAATCAGCGTTAATCTCCTTAATTACCTTGCAAAACATATTTAATGCCTCAAAACAACAAATGTCTCAAATATTTTGCCTTAAGTAACAAAAGATCATTAAAAAAAAAAATCTCATAAACACTCATTATCGTACAGTCTATTAACAACAAAGAGATGTGTTTCTTCTAAGACGATGGCCATAGCATCAATAAAGTATCTGCATTTCTTCCGTGATCAGGTAGGATAATATATTCCTTTTCATGCATAATAGGAATATTAAATTAACTGGAGTATCTCTAGTGAGATGCAAAGACACTGCTGATCAAGACACACATGGGTTTGGAAGGAGCCCGTTTTTATGTGCATTTATACAGCATCAAGCATAGCCGAGTCCAGATCCTACGGACCTCTGGGTGCTAAAAACTCTCAGATAAAATAATCATAAACATGATGCATGCAGTAAGAAGCGGTGTGGCACGGGGATGGTTATCTCCAACACTTCAGCCTTCCTCCCCAGTAACTTATTACAGGATAAATAACCAGTCATACACGGCAGTGAAGGCTAAACACGATGCACCTTCAACTTCTCCATTTCAGGAATGCAGTGCAGCTGAGCACGTTGTGCAAAGTACCACAGCCTCCCCCAATGCTTCCCAAAATTGCACTACTTCCAATTATTGGTCCCTGACTTCTCATTGCCTCTTCCTGTGCTAGACACCGAGCACACTCTTCCTCAGGAGCACTAACAAAACCCGCTTCCAACACACTTGCAGTGGTTTAAGATTTACCCTCAGCCTTTGATATATAAGGTATTGTGGGATAACAACCAGCTCTGAAACACTGTACATCCTTCTAGCACTCTACAATCGCATTTCTTTTGCATCATACCCTTGAGAATTTCAGTCAGCAGCATGCAGCAGCAAGAATAAAGGAAGGAAATTGGCTGTTGCCCCTTTCTGCATCTTGTGCTTTTTCCTCTCAGCACAGACATCTGATGTCCGTTGTCACATTTTGTATTTTATGTGAAATGCTGTTACTGGTTCGTGTTTGACTCAAGTAATGGCAAATTTTATTTTGCACATCAGCTGTGAAGGGGCACGACCCTGCAATTCCCCAGGCAGCAAGTCTGACAGCTTGCAACAGTTTCAAACCAAAACTTGATAGAGAGCACAGAGGAATTACAGAGGGTGAGGGATAAAGTGTTATATACATGATAATATTATTTAATTTTCAGTAAAGTATTTAAGAGTGGATATGCAAGACCACAAGTGATAATTTTCTAAATGTCATGTCCAATAAGACTTGTCTGACATTTACAAGAGAGCCCCAACTCTCCAGTGGGTTATCCAGCAGCACTCTGTTACATCAGCTTTACAATACCTCATAAATAATGCAGGCAACAGGGGCGTGACAAAGACAGTCCCTGTTTTTATCACTCTCACACCTTCAGAGTGCTGCTGCTGCTGCTCCCACCGCCTCAGCAGCACAGAAAATCCTCACGTAAGCCTGAGCTCCCCAGGGATGGGGGGAGCAGTGGTGCTGCAGGAGCAGGCAGCAAACCCGGGTTTGGCAACTCTGCTTCCAACTGTGCTCAGGAGGAGAATTCAATTCCCTGCTGGTGTTTGGGTGGGAGGTATTTCATTTGTTTCCCCTTACGAAAACAAACAAACAAACATCTGAATTCAAATATTTGCACCACTGAAGGGCACGGTTTGTGTGACTCAGGAAAGGCCCTGAGTGCTCTCCCCACATGAGACGATGGTGTGGGAGAACAGACCAGACCTGGGAGCTCCAGCAGAGAGAACCCATGCTATGTGTTCTAACAATTTTACCTTAACCAAACAGCCAGTTCTGACAGACGAGAATTGCATTCATCAGTAAGAAAAGTTTTAAACTAAAAGCTGAAAACTGCAACAGAACACAACTATTTTCGTGATGATATCTGATGATTATGTTGGTAAAACTTCTCGTACACTAAGATTTAAAGGTAAGACAAATACTTGCATGGTCCAGGAAGATGGCAGCCCTAACTCTGCCCTCACAAACCCCACCACGGCCACTACCAAAGGCCTGTGACAAGCTGCAGGTTTCCTATGAGCTGCTGGGAACAGGGAAAGCACGACACGGGAGGAACATAGTGCTGGGCTCTGCCTGGCCGGGCTGGGCCCCACGCACAGCTCTGCCCCAACCTGATCTGGAATTCCTCATAAGCTCCACTCTCGGAAGCAGGTAACTGAGTGACTCTCACCTTTCAGTAAGGAATACAGGAAGCTCTGGGTCTGCTCTCACCCGGGGCACTTTCCCTGTGCACATTTTCATGGGAAGTGTAAACCTAGCCACTGACTGTGGACTCAACACGTAACTTGTTTGACAGCCTTTGGCCTAGTGCCTCATAGCTCTGCTGGCAAAGAAAACAAATCTGCCAATAAAATGTTTTAACTGTGACAACAAGGAGGAGGAGAACTTTCCAAACATTCATTTATGATAATTACAGAATAATGATGGCAAAAAAAAAACAAACAGGTAAAACGCAGAGAAGGTTGAAAGTGCTAACAAACATGATATAACACATCTGTTCTCACAAGGGATGTATGTCTAAAGATTAACATGTCAAAGAAAATATAAAAGCAGGTGGTAACAGCTTAACTAAAGCTGGTTTGCAGCGATACAAGTATTCCTGAGAGCAACATAAGAGAAGAGCAAGTACTTGAAACATTTTCTCAAACCCAAATCCCTGTTGCAAGGAAAGTGAACACAGTGCCTTGAATGTCTTCAGGGTGGTAGACAGGCTATGTGAGCACTGAATCCAACAAGAATTAAATGTCCCCGTGGGATACAGCATGCACCCACCACCCCACTCTGCAGCCTCAGCTTTGGGAGGGGTTGGACTGGATGACCTCCAGAGGTCTCTTCCAACCACTACAGTTCTGTGACCCACTTTGGTCCTGCCACTGTCCTTTGAGTGGGCTAACCCCAAGGAGCACCAGCGTGTGCCATCCCATCCTGGAGCTGCCCCCTGGCCCAACATCTGAGCGCCTGCAGCCCCTCAGAACCAGCACATCCTTACCTTAATCATCTGGGAGAGATCACCAGCATCTGCCAGCTCCAGGACAATGTTAAGTTCATTGTCTTCAATGAAGGAATCCAAATATTTAATTATATTGGGGTGGTTCAGTTGCTGCAGATAGAGGGAGTGCAAGAAGATGCATAACAATGCAGTGGTAACACAAAGATATTCAACCTGCACCATTTTTGTAATCATTATGCAAAGCAGTTGATAACAGGTGCAACTACAAACTGTGTTTTGGGTTATCCTAGGAGAAAAATACGTGACAGAAGTTCCAAATTCCAGCTGACCAAGAGGACAGCATAATAAAGTGTGTTTAAAGAGAAACACGGCCCAGAACGGAGCAAAGCTGCCTCTCCTGTGCTAAACACATTTTTAAAGCAGTGTTCTGAAGGAAACTTGGTAAGCATTAACACCACACATACAACCAACCAACCCAACAGAGAGCAAAATCAGTTACTGATTATAGTACTCCTTACTAAAAACAAGAGTAGGATTCAAGTCAAATCTGATGGAAATAAATAATGTGCAAACTGCTTGCAGTACATTGGTCTATTTTTCCCATTATTTATGCTTACATATTCATTCCTTTCATTTAAGTATAGTTTTCTTCTTATGGTATCTTTTTTCCATCAATGTTTTGCATGTGCTCAGACTGTTAGTTTACTCACAGACCTAAACTAAGAAACTTGCTCAAATTAAAATTTATCTCAATATTTTATGCCTGAATTTCTTAAAATGGAAACCTGTAATTTCTTAGGAGAAAATGGAGAACCCAGATTTCTCCACTCATTCCTTCTTGCTCATTTTACGTTACATTTTCTTTCACTCACGCTCTTAGAAATGCAGTAAATTTAGAAACTACTAAAGTGAGCATTTCATCTACTCAACAGCTGTGACTCAACCTGCCTATTTCAGGGGTTACAAAGCCAAAAGAAACACTGGTACAATCCATCATGCTAATCAGCCTCTCTGCATGCACATTACGGGATAGATTCTCCTTTGCGATGCCTCGACACTGGTGTACATTAGCACTAATGGGATCCATGTGCAGGCATCAGGAGAGGAGCATTCCCACCAGACAGAGACACAGACAAATAAAGAAATCGCAGGGCCCATCGTCTCTGGGCAATTTCTCTCATGTGTCTGCTCTCAGATACATCAGCCTAAGAACAGATTCCAGGCAAGAAAGCACCAAAGCCCCGAGCAGAGCAGGTACTGACACCCAACATGCATCGGGATGCCTCCATCAAACAAGCTCTCAGGGCACAGCTGATGCCAGGGCACTGCACGCTGCTCCTGTAGGTAAAGCTAAGCCTCTGACTTGAGAGTTGTTTTCTGCTTTATGAAGGATGCTCTGATGGGAAAACTGCTGAGCCTCCAGAGGCATCGCAGCCCAACAAACCCAGCTTTAGCCCTCAGCACCAAGTGCCAATAGAGCACAACATCAAACCACCACAGCTGGGACAAGGAAGGCAGCCCGCACTCCTCCGAACACCTTCCATGCTGGCACTTCTCTCTTCCTGCATTCCAGCCTCTATTTAGTTTACCCCATACAACAAACACCTAACAATGTTTAGATCTAAGCAGTGCTAGTTAGGAAGATTCATTTGCCTTCAACAACAAATAACAATTAAACAACCTGCACAGTAATGTGCACAGTAAACAAAATACTAGAATGCATGCAGACTGTCAGCAAATATCCCTGCTCTTCTCCTCACTCTAAACCAATTTCTTGGAATGTTGTCTGGTATTCGAAAAGTCATTGTGCAAACAAACAATCTGACGCCATCAGCTGGTATTCTTCCTCAAAACAAAAAACTGAAAAATAGAACTCTTACCTTCAAGAGGTCAATCTCTTTGATGCAATCTTGCCTCGCCTTGGCATCCATCATTTCAAAAATCTTCAAAGACAAAAAAGCAGATTTAAGTGAAATGGTGAAAAAATCCAAGAACTTTTTCAACAAGGAACTGCTCTCTCCTTCCTCACTTTGTATAGCTTCTACTGCAATGAGTGCACACACATACAGTCCACAGAGCAAAGACAACTGTTTTCTTTATTCTGAAGCCACCTAAGGGCCAGCAGTAGGGTAAAACTCATCTTAGAAGCTGCAGTCAGTATTCCAAGCAGTGTAAGAAACACTCCCATTCGATTCCCTTACAGAAAGGCTGAATTTCAGTGCTCACCTGAACTTTCTTTAACGCCACAGGTTTTCTGTCCAGAAGACAAGTTGCTTTGTAAACTTCACTGAACTGTCCTCGTCCAATCTTCTTCTCTATCTGAAAGTCTGCCAGCGTGCAGCGATACGGGTACGACGTTAAATGTCTCTGTTAAATTAAAACAAATTAAATCTTCAGCAGACAGCCCCAGCACCATACCCAGGGGCACTACAGCCAGGGGGAGCCAGCCGCAGGAGATGGCTGCTGCCAAAACCTCCCGGCACAGAGGGGTGAGGGTGGGGACAGACTGAGTGCAGGTACAGCTCAGCCCCCCAACTTCTGGCAGAGCTGCACACGCAGCGTAAGGATGTCTCACAGGGTGTAGTCCTTGCACCAGACCTAGGACTCCGGAGAGCACACAACACACTGCCCCAATGTCCACGCAACGCCTGCTAATTAAAGTAGGCACATAATTGGGTATTTATCTCCAGGCCATCAGCAGCAGCTTTCTCAGTTTAAGTTCCCTAAAAGAGCAAAACCACTCATTTTCACATGAAATGACACTTTGCATAATTCTTTTTGAAATGCTGAAGCCACAGGTACAGTTTTCCATCTATCACAATGAGCATTTAAGTACTCCCATACTATGAGGAATGGTTTTCATTTCTCCAGGCTGAGGACGGTACAAAAAATGCCTCATTTGCAGTTATGCACAACAGCCGCCCCCAGAAATGAGAAGCCCCCAGCACAGCTCCCCTGGAGCAGCATGAAACTTCCAGCAAAAGCTTTCCTGCCTGGGAGTTAGTGCTCACAATAAAGGCAACACTTCTAACGAGACTTTATGGAGCAGCTATGACAAATCTTTCTCTTATGAAAGAAATCCATAGTAGGATCAGGGACGGTACCTGTTTGCTCTTCATGAATCATCAAACTGCGTGTTTAAATCTACAGTGCCTAAGTGCAAATTAGTGTTTTAAGCATGTGCCAAGAAAAATCTAGCAACTCCTTAACTTGAAACTGTAAATAAATGTTAGCTGGGTGACAGGAGGTGTGTGTCCCCACCACTTGCCACGCTTAGCAGCTGAAGTCTGCTTGCCATGCTGGAGTTAATGCTGCATGACGACTGGACACCTCAGCTGATATGTTCTGGCATCCTCCAGGACTACAGCTGCACATTTACATATGCAATGACCTAGATTTGCATTCGCTATCACAACCTATCAGACCTAATTAAAATAATGGAGCTTCCGTCCAGGCTGGAAGATGTTTGATTGCAGCACAAAGCAGAGAGCATGCCCAGGTCAGGCCGGGCTGCACCAGAGCTCCCTCCAACCCCGGGCTGTTTGAAATCCTCCTGTGCCTTCTGCACTTCCATGGAAGCAGGTAACTCCGAGGCATCACGTTACACATTTAGCACACCTCAGAAACACTGACCACCTCAGGACATCGCCCCTGAATCTGGCCTTACGCACACTGCCCTTCTGCCAGGACTTCTGACATTGGGCACTTCTTATTTCCCCCAGGCTTCATCACCAGAACTTTCCATGAGGCTGTCAGAGAACCAACACCTACTTGCTCAAATAAACCCTGACCTTTACTTCTGCAAATCTAGGAGGTTCCACACACAAATTTGGGTGTACAATTGGATAACACCGTTATTTCCAGACCTACTGGTCAAAGCTAGATTTGCTCACTTTCAGACAAATTCAGCCTCAGGACAGCGTTCAGGGCTCTGTGAATACAGGAAGACCATGAGCCATCGAGGTCGATGACACAGTTTGAAAGGAAAAAAAAGAAAAAAGAAAGAAAAAAGCCCTGAAAAGCAAAGCCCCAGAACTGTAAAGACATTGTGAAACGTGGCTGCTTGCACACGGCTGCTGGAGGGGCAGCTGTAGGAAGGGGACAGGCTGGGAAGAGCTCATTCGGAGACAAAGGCCGTTCTCTTCACACACACAATGAAGTCCCATTTTTCTAGTACTCCGTTAAAAAAAAAGCCAAAGATTAAAGTCAATTAATTCCTCATTTAGATAAAGAGGCCATTCATTTTTCAGAACTGCAGAGATCCTTCCAGGAACAAGCTATTCTGGACTACAGCTCCAGCATACGGGCTCTCTTTCAGATGTAATCATTGATGCAAAAGCAAGAATTTCAGAGCTCACAGAAGTTATGTGGCAAGAGCCCTCTGCAAACACTTCAGGGAGAGGTTTGCCAGAACTTTCAGCCTCAACATTTTTTTCTGCAGAACAGCATCAGTAAGGCTTTATGATACAAAAAACAATGCAATAAAGACTTCAGTTATTGTACCCCCAAACAGATACACTGAAAAGCAAGAAATTAACAAAGGGTCAGTGGGAATCCCTACCCAGCAGATCATTAGGACACATGGGCAACTTCAGAGAACAGCATTAAAACACATTAATGAACAATCCTTGCGCTCTGTTTGCTTTTCTTGGATAGGACACAGGTTCTACCCCTGTGCTCAGGTTCTTGGTGATGTCTGCTGCAGTGACACCATCCATGTGCTGAGTTGTTTCCCAGACAGAGGCACTGCTTCTCCTCCACATGTTCGGTGACTTACCCGGCCCTCCCCACTCAGAGAGGCAGAGAACAGGGCACAGCCGCAGCCCCTTTGCTCTCAGGAATGTGAGACCAAGAAATTTACCTCTCTGTTACTACTTGAACACTGAGGGAAACCAGAGTAGTCCTGAGAGCCCTCCCTGCAGCCACCACCAGCACTTCAGGCAAAGGACAGAGCAGAGAGGTGAGACAGAATGAAGGCAAATCTGCTGCACCCAGCGGGGTGAAGAGGACTCCAGCCCAAAGGAGCTGAGTAAACAGGAACGGCCACTGCCCGGTCCTCGAGGAGAAAACCCCAAGCATTAATACCAATTAACGATACGTTCAATTGCTTTGCTGCAGTCTGACTGTTGTGTGGAGAACCTGCACAGGTCAGCAGTGTGCAGGTGGCTTACATTACCTTTCATCAAGCTAAAAATCGTTAAGGAGTGGTTAATCAACAGTTAAAAGTCAGACACTACAGCCCTTCGATAAAAGCTTCTTTCCTGTAGAGCCGTGCAATGAAATACTCTTTAGAAGAGTAAAAAACATACTCGCCCAATTAATTTTCTGAAATCTCATTAAAAAATTTAGCCTGACGAAGTCATACGGTTCTGACCTGAATTTTAATTATCTTTATGCTGGATATAAGTGGGTTTTTTTTCTGATATTTGCAATGCATCATTAATTTTAAAGCAACTGTTTCCTTGCTTCTAAAGTGCATACTTCATTTGAATGACATTTACCATAAACTAATTTCACCTTCAGAAGACATCTGCAATAGGAGATGGAGAAGCTTTAGGCCCTACAGCTGAACACGTATGCATTACAGGCAATGATTTACATCAGCATCAGTGTTTCAGAGCCTCTTTACGATGTCCCAAATTGTACACCACCCCCACTCAGTAACGCTTACCTGAAAAGAATTCCGTATACTTTGAGGTTGAAATTCCAGTGTGAATTTATGAGAACACTTTAGAACAGACTGATTAAAAAAAGAACTTCTGAGCTCACAAGAGATGAGGAAACCTTTAAAATATGGATTATCCTCCAAGCAGGCAGTCAAGTAATTACTGAAGAATACATCAGGTTTTTCATTTTGTGGCTTCAAAACCAGACTACACTACAGTGTGAGATATCCTCCACCCGAAACGTTACCTCCAAGTTAAAGTTTGCTGAAGAACTTGGCTTGAAGACAAGTTTCTATCAACAGCTATGTGTAGTAGCTTATGACAAGAGAGAAATTCATATTAATGTAGAAATAAGCAAAGCAGTTTGGAAAAAGCTGGATGGCACACGACAGGCCATCCTATGCCATCAGCGGAGCCCTCTGAACGCTCAACTTGTGCTCATGTCTAAACTGCATCCACTGTTTCTCTAAACACAAACTAACAAAAAATAAATACAACAAAACCAAAGCAGCTCTCCCTGCAGTCCTCATCCCTCCCCAAACCGACCATTTACTGTGGGAGCCCCCCCACACACGACCTGCTGTTAGCAGCCTTGAGGGGAGGTTTCACTGCACGGTGACCACACAGCACAACGAGCCCACTCAGCATCAGCACAACAGCAGCACACAGATAACTAGCTACTAATTACATTTAACTATGTCATTACAAATTCTAACATGTGCTCCAAGATGCCATGAACATATCTGCTACACAGGAACACTTCCTAATCTTGTTCATGAAATAATTACAGGGGCTCTATCCTGCCAAATGAGGCAGTAATTAACCCTAATTGCTCAAAATGCAACTGGCTAATTCTAGGAGATTAATCAAGGGGATTCAATTATTATTAAGTGACTTAATATGACAAATTGCTACATTAGGAGAGGGGGGCTTTGCTCCATGCGATGCATTTTCCAAGCAGTGCTGTGTAAGATACATTCATGGCCATGCTCTACGTGCAGGGTGTTGACACAGCTTTCCTGGCAGCCCCTCCTTGTCCAAGGAGCCACGAGCACTGCCAGCTGCACAGCCAGAGCACCCAAGCAGCACCCACATGCCCTCCTCAGGGTGGCCCTACACCGCAGTTCCAATGCTCATCTTTCTAACAGATTCTGCTTTCTAACTCATCTGCTCCAGAAAGCAGCTTTGTGGCCTAAAAAAATGCAGAAAATACAGGCCTCGTGATTCCAGGAAAAGTCTCATTGCTGGATACAGGCTGGGGCAGGGAGCCCCAGTGCTGCAGGGAGGGAGGGGAGAGAAGGGGAAGCACTGCTGGGCAGGATAGGAACAGTAACCAAACACGTTGGGGTAGAAACCTCCCAGAAATATGGAGTCACAGAGCCTACAGCTTCACACAGAATGAATTTAATCTTCTGTTTTCTAACTACCTCTTCAGCACTTATTATTACAGTATGCAAGGAAATAAAGTATTATGTTTACATTCAAACTGCTTTTCTTTGTCCTTTCTTTAAAGAATCAAAGTGGAGAGAAAGCCAACACAGTGCATGTATTTACAGGCTCTTTGAAAAATACTTGCTCTAAGCAAAATTTCAACTATTTCCTTTTTCTCTTATCGTCATCGAAAACTGGATTCAGGAAACTGAATCTGATGCTGGCAGCGTCCCAAACTGGATATACCTGGGTTATACACAGACCAGAAAGGGAAAAGAGGTCTCTGCAGAAGGAAGGGTGGAGAAGGGAAGGCGAGGGCTGGCCGTGCTCACCTGCGGGTCGTGCTGGAAGTCCTGGCCTGGCAGCTTGCAGAGCGTGCTGGTCTGGTCCCCCAGGTGCTGTGGGTGCTCATGCTGCCCCTCCATGCCCACATACCAAGCGCTGCCGGACCTGCGGGCTGCAAGCAGAGAGAGCCATCAGCACGTGCTTTGTGGGACCGTGCACCCAGACACCCGCTTGTCCCCTGCCAGTGGACCCCTCACAGTGGACCGCAGTGTGCCACCTTCCAGCTGGTTCTGAAGCACCACAGCAGCCCCTGCAAACCAGGAGAGCAAGCTACAAGCCAGCATCCCTTCCCAGCACTGGAGCACCGTGGTACCCAGCCCTGGAGAATTTCCAAACAGATTGTACCCTGCTTGCTTCTAAAGCATTTAAAGCTCTTTGAAAATCCGAGGCATGCACAATCAATGAGGCATGCGCAGGGCAAGGAGAAGGCACGCTTTCCCCTAGATCATGACTGTTAAGTTCTGCTTTAGGCACTGCATCTTCTAATCTCCCACAATACTTCACATCTTATGTTCAACACGAAGCCAACTGTGTGTGTTCTCCCAGAGATAGTAATACATAGTTCAAACTCTGAGAAATGTCCGAAACTTCCCTTACGATTCTCATGCACTTGGTAAGCCAGGAATCAGTTCCTCATCTGTTTTGTTACAGACAATGCAGGAGTGGACAGTCCTCCATTCTTCTGGAAGAACAAAACAATGCCCAGTGCTACTCAAAGCCGGACAGCACTCGAGCACAAGCACACGCTCCACAGACCCACATCTGAAAGCGTGAGAAGGCCACTGCTGAGCACGTAAAGGCCACTGCTGAGGACATGGGAATTGGAGCACTCCGCTCTGCATTACAGCCACACTACCCAGCAAAGGGCTGCAGCACGGGAGAAAGGAATCTAGGCAGAAAAGCACGGTCACCGACTTCATCCTGAAGCCTTCACACCTCATGGAGACCAAGCCAGTAACCCCTCCATTTCAAGCACAAAGATCTCACTTGTGGAGTTGAGAGTCATGGCACAAATTGAAACGTAACTTCATTCATGCTGCGGACAGCTCAGCGGGCAAAGAGCTGTGAAATCCAGCACCTGTAACACGAACCTCCTGGCAGCCCACGCTGCACCTCCATCAGAGCAAGTTATTTCTCAGCACGACAATACTGCGTGTATTTTGAGCTGCATTATGAAAGAAAGCAGAAGCCTGCAGGTAACTGCAACAGACAAGAGCTTGGATGGGAGGTTCAACGACACCGTAACCAGCCCAGTGTGGCAGCAGGTTCTGGTGCTGGTGGGCACTACATGACCTCAACGGGCAGCACTGCTTCCAGAGAACAAAACCTTTGGCATCACCCAGCGCGAGCCAAGCCTGGGAAAAGCCTGGTTTTGCTCTCCACTGCACAGGGGCACTTCCAGCATGCACTGCACTGCTTCTGCAGCAACACCTGTGCTGGGACCCGGCCCCGGGAGCAAAGCCAACCCAGAAATGCACTCACCACATACACAGCACGTGCACAGTAACTGCACCAATGTGCTTTTCTCTCCAATGGGATGCTGCAGGTTTTTTGCTTGATTAAGTAATGTTATTCCCAGCTAAATATTCATTATCCACACATGACCTAGGTGAGATCCATTTGCTGCTCCTGGCGCTGACCAGGCAGTGTTCAGTGGCAGGCCCAGCATTTTCAGAACTTTGTTTCAAGAGTTTTGGCAAGTATTCACCCAGCAAGAGCACAACCTGATCTCATTAGTGTATTAATAGTGCACGCTTGGTATCTGAGCAATGACTAATTCTTAATTTAAAATGCAAAGGTATTTGAAATATTTGGGGGGGAGGGGTGAACGAGGAGAGAGAAAATACGATGCAAAAGAATTTCTGCAGCAAGTTGCACTCAGTTCTTCTCATATATCTCAGCAGTGCCCGACGTAGCCGTGCCGGACACTTTCAGCAGAAGCTCCTTTGGGCCTCAGGGACAGCAGCTGCACAGGCAGCCAGCAGCTCTGAGCAGCCCCAGTTCATCAGGTGGTGAGCCCAGGTTTGGTCACTGTTTGTTTAAGGCACTGCAGCTGGAAGCAAAGGAAGCGGTAAGAACCAAATATCAGCTCTGAAAAGAGATCCGCACAGCTCACATGACAGCGGCCCGCTGACACCTACGGGACAGTGTGTCCTCCCGGGCCGCAGCCCGGCTATTCTGGGCAGCTGGCAGAGCTGTGGAGGTGGCCGGGATCCTCGCGAGGTCGGCAGCACGGGGCCCTTTGTGACACCCAAAGAGGTACACGCACTGTGCAGCACAACCCTACGTAACACCGCTGGCTTTTGGAGAGTCGTGTCACATAACCTGTGCATCAAAACATCCCGTGGATCCCAACAATCTGCATAACGCGTTTGCTTGTAACTCATATAAGCACCTGAAAGAGACACAGCACACCAAAAGCCACAGAGCAGGATGGATTCCCCAGGGGAAGCACGAGGCCAAGCTGTGAGCAGCTACCTGCAGCCCCAAGTTGCTGCCCTGGGTTCAGCTACAAGTGCCACCTCCATTTCACAGGAGCAGAGGCAGGCTTACCTCCCTCCACACCAACACAACAGCAGCATTATCGTACCAAAATCAGAGGGAACTCATGTGAACTCACACCAGAAGGCTGTAGAATATACTGTGCACACAAAGGGGCAGTTCCTACACCGCTGAAGGTGCCACCTACGTCAGTACTTGTGGATGTCAATGGTGGGGGACAGTCAGCATGCACCTGAAGCACTGGGAGAAACAGCTTCTGGCAACAGTGGTAGGAAGAGAAAGGCTTCCAGCTGAACCTGCACTCAACTTGCAATAAATTCCTCTTTGAGAAAATGTACCTGAGCTCACCAAGAGCTGCTTCGCTTCTCCCAGCAGAACCACACCCTCCAGGGATGTCCTGGAGCTGCACACACCTCTGACCTGCTCCAACTCCCTCCAGTATCACGATGGACATACACATGTATGTATGTACGTGCTTTTGCACTCAGCTGCTCCTCCACACCTCCCTCTCCCAGATCCCACACAGCTCTATCCAGGTACCTGGTGTAAAACAAAACCAGACACGGGTCACGCATCATCCCAGCAACCCACGGTGTTTAACCACAGCCCAGAGCAGTGCGAGGTGGGGCAGGAAGGCAGGGCCATGCTGTAGGGCAGGCCTGGCTGTGGGCTCAGGGTCCCCATGGGCAGAGCTGTGGGGTTTGCCATCCCACCAGCACGGCCGTGCCAGCAGTGCTCCTCCTCTCCACTGCCCAATAATGTTCTCTCTCTTGCCTGCTCATAAAATAAATCTGTCAGGATGCTGTATGAGATTACCTATATATTTAAATGATGACCTTGGCTCATGATTACATTATCGCTGTGGTTCAGGGTACGTGCCGCGCCGAAGGCAGCCCAGTCCTGGGAGAGTATTATTTCCGAGTGACTTTTATTGTCCATTATCTTACACCATTTCTGTCACGGCTGTGAAGTCTGGTAGGAATAGTTCACAACAGAAATATCTCTGTCGTTAGTATTCTCATTGCAATTTAGGCAGATCAACCTTTAAATCTCATCCATCATACTGAAGAGCTTTGGCAAAGCAAGCACAGCCCTGCACGCTTCCGTGCAGAACCTCATTACAGGCTGGGTTCAGCAGCATGCCCCATCCCTTCTGCAGCGCCAGGTGACGCAGCCCCGCTTCTCACTCTCCCTTTTGCCTGGTGGGAGGGCACAACCCGCTCCTCGCGGCAGACTGCTTCTGTCTGGCGTGTGACAAACTCACTTGAACCCAACAATTAAACTTCTGACAGTGTTTCCAAAAGCAGGGAGTATTTACTGTAAATGCTTGACAATTTTTTTCCTCTCCGCTCATCTCTCTCAGTCACCTTATGAGGACTGGAAATTACCATAAGCAAATAGCAGCTTAACATCCAAAAACCCCTCGTGGTAATGCAAAATACACACCTGCCAACTCTGGAAAAAAGCCCCTAGAAATACAAATGTTAAAGGAAAAAGCACGAGGCAGCAAAGCAGTACTGCTGGGAAGGACTTGGAAGGGTCATGCCATGGACCACCACTCCTACCCACTGCCCAGGATGTGCTGAGCAAACCTAGGCACGAACTGCTGCACAGATGCAGATGTGTCATCAGCCAGGAGTACCAAAACCTTAGGCTCTGTGTTAAGAAGAAACCATATCTACACATGCACACCGGCAAAAGTAACAGAGTGTGAACACAGCGCACCTGCAGAGCCCAGGAAAGCATAAAGTACACGAAAGTGTGAACAAACTCTTAAAAACAATATTAATATCACCCAGTTACACAACTTCATATTGGATTTAGTAATGCCATCCATGCCCAAAGGGCTGATAAACTACCTAATAAAACTGTATTCACTCTGGATGACATAAGCTCTGAAGGACGAAGCGCAGCAGGCAGAAATTGGCTGTCTCCATCTGTGGAAGCAGGGAGGCTCCAAACAGAGGGGCCTGGACCTGGTACTGCGAGTATCAAAGCACCAACCACCAAACACGTCCAATAATTGCGCTTCAAACTAAAACTGACAATGTTTTTAAGACCTAAGGACACACGCTGCATTTTCTTTTAATCGGAGTTCACTGAAATGACATTTAACAGATGACACTTTTGAAGCCTTTCAGAAGGTTATCTTCATCCAACTCACATGGTTGCAAGTTACAAATTTCCAACTACAGAAACGACCTCCAAGAACGAAAACACAAAAACACGAAAATACTCAGACACATTTACACACTCCTAATCTCAGAGGTAGTGCAGAAACCAAGGCACGGCCATCAGCCAGAACTGTGCCTGCAGCTCTGAGCCCCCGAGGCCACGGAAGGCACACAGCTCCTCGGAGCAGCAGCACCCACCCCAACGTGGAGCTCACCCACATCACAGCCCACTGTGTGCTGTCCCCTACGGCTCCAAACACACCAACAACTGCTCAACAATTTCTTTCCCCTTCTATTTGATCCTTGTTGCTGTTGCCACTTTTTTCTTGCAAATTATCCTCTCTTCTTGTGGCTCACAGCACAGACTTGGAGAACGGGTTTAATGTGAGATTTCTGTTGTTAGTGCTACTTTTTGGTTCTTTAAGCATGCTGTGAAATCACCCCCTCAGAACTTGGTCCCAAACCAGAAGACAGAATTGTTTTGAAAAGTCTTCTGAATACACTTCAAACGCTACTTAGCTGAATGTGGTCATTACAAGGGACAGTTTCACAGGGTTCCCATTAAACCAGTGCCAAAGGTACTCATGATTTATGGCTGTGAGTAAGCCATCACCGTGACAATGAGATAAATGCTCCTCACCAGTCCTGCACCGCTTCCATCCCTGCACAGAACCTCACACTGTGCCACCACACCGACCTGAGTAGGTTCACCACTCCTACTGCAGGCAGACATACAACAAATGCATGTTCACATACAAAACTGAGCACAGACAGCAGTCTGCTGCATCTGAAGTGAAAAACAGTTCCTCTGAAGAGAGATTATACGGTAAATACCGACAGCAAGAGCGGGCTGTGTTTCTCTCCAGCCAGTGCTCATGTGCACATACAATTCGGGCAGCTAAGAAGCCAGGGCTCCTTAATTCATATTCTTCTAAGAGCAATTCTGAGCTTCCTGAAAGAGTTCACTTCATTCATTTTCACAGTCTTTGAAACAGCACAGACAGACCTCACAGGCCACTACCAGCATTAACGAGACACATTAAAAATGAGCACATACTCAATGTGCCTGGAATTTCACCGTGCTGCTTACCAAGCATGCAGCAACACGTTTACCTTCTCACTTACAATGCAATAAAGCCTTCAAGCCTGAAGCCAAATCATTTGAGAACATTTCTGTTATCTTTCTCAGAATTCATTCATTTCCGATGAAGGAAAGATTAAATATGGGCTGGAAATATATTCCTATCATATTTGCTCACAGAAACCACCAGACACTTGCAGTGCTCTCTGCCCTGCGTGCCGTAACCTCACACACAGCCCTGAGCCAGCACACCTGGCTCCAGCGCAGGGGAAAGGAACCGAGGGGGATACGTGCACGCCCAACTTCAAAACATCAGAACAACAGCTTGAAGTATTTACATTTCTCACAGTCAAAAGTCACAGGAAACAATGCCGAGGACCACGTAGCCCAGCTGATCTGAAGATTCATACAATTCAAATGCAAAGGCAACTTCAAAGCTGCCTCGTGAAGCCTGCACGCAGTGGACACAGCAGCCAGATGCTGCAGGAGCTCCCCAGCATCTGGACCTCACAACAGCAGCCAAACGGAAGCAGGAACTCTTCCCAGCATAAAAAGATTCAACACTTTTCTACTTGCAAAAACAGCTACATTAGAAACAGGTTTGGATCTTTCCTCCACAAAATATGGGAAGGACGACTGTATTAGCATCCGTACTAGTGAAACAGTGACCTTCCCTATACGTTCCTGAGTATCTGGAATGGACAGCACCTGCTCTCCTACATGAAACACTGCTCCTGCCTTCACCTCCCCAGGGCACGTCTGCAGACAGGGCTCCTGGATCAGGGCTGCAGGGCAGAATGAGAAGATCTGTTCTTCAGGAAGCGTGCTCAGCTACTTCGATCCCTTATTCTGCTGACAGACAGGGTTAATGAAGTTCTTGCAGAGAACTCTCCCTTTCCTGGGCTAAATGCCCAAATTCCTTCAGGATTCACAAGACTGTCTATTTAAATTGGGTCCAATTTTTCTTGCTGCAGAGGCCTGCACAGAATGTTCTGACGAAAAGCTGGGAATCAACCTTTGAGAAAATGGTAACTGAATGCACAAGCTCTGTGCAACACACAGAAACCACTCAGTGCCACATTCTGCTCTGTGCGTAATGACTTTATTATGTTAATAAGTGCCGATGTTGGAGCACAAACCCAGCAGTATCAGTGGAGCATTTAAACCCACGAGTAAACGTGTAAGCACAGGTAAACACAAACCTGTCCTCCACGTGCTTCCACCACACGCTTCACCACCATCCCCTCCTTTCCCCTCCTTGGACCTGCAGCTGTTGAGCAGTGGATGGGGACCAGGAGGGGACGGGGTTTTTCCCAGTGCTGGGAAGCCATGAGAAACAGGGCTGCTGCCCCGGTGCAACCCTCTGTGCTTCCCAGGGCACAAGCATCAGCCTACATACAGCATCTGCACAAGGAGAGGTCCCATTACACAGCCGCACATTCAGGTCTTCCTTCAATACAACACATCCGATGCCTTTATTACATCTTCTACACAAATTAAAACCACTCTGCCGAAAACTTTAGATATAAAATTCCTTAAAGTTTACAAAACTTGAGCGCATGTAGATATGCAGAGGTGCAGAGGGCCTTCAACAAGGCCGTGGTTGTCAGCAGCAGCCCTGGTCATGTCCTGCTTTGCAGCTCTTCCCAACAGGAGAGCGGGGACTGGAGCTGCTGCCCATGGACAACAGCTGCCTGCAGCTCAGCACTGCTGCTCCTGAGTGACAGCAATACTGCTGCTCTGTCTTTAACCCAGTTTTGTTTTGTTGTAGAACTAAACAGAAAAAAAACACACGGTTTTCAAACCAATAAGTTATTTCAGACACATTGCAGAAGAGTCAGAATTTCAGAGTGCAGCCTGAGCTCTAATGCCAGCCAGCCTGAGAAACTCCAGCTCAGAAAAGCCGGTCTTCTTACGGCTCCTAAACCCTAATGGACTTTCTAATTAATCTGATTAACCCACCCTGCTCACTTCCCATGCACAGCCTCACAAAGAAGTGATTTCTCAGTCCTGCAACACAGTGCTTGCAAAAGGACTTCATAAATCAATGGAGCTGAACTGAGGTTAAAGAAAACTATTTACAGCCAGCACAGTGCTCACGTAGGAGGGATGACACACCTGACACTTCACGAAGAGGAAGTATTCTGAGGCCATTTTTTTGCTTCCAGTGGGTGTCAGAAGTCAGAGCCACAGGTGAACAGACCCAGACTGCCTCAGACCAACCCAGGGCACAGAGGAGGAAATGTGAAGTCCCAGCACTGGGAACACAGCGGAGAGGAGACAGAGGCAGGGCTGTGCCACTTGGTTTCAGAGGTCAAACAACCTCCAGGGCACAGTGAGGAGCGTGCTCTGCCACGGCACGGAGTGACTCACTCCTTCAAGAGTTTGCAGCCTAGCCCAAAAGCTGCTGGCAAAGCAAAGCTGCCCTATGAGGAAGAGAGCGGCCACGTGCACTCAGCAGTGCACAGCCACAGAGCTGCGAGCAGCAGTAGTGTGCTCTGCAGGACAGCACGAAGGGAAAGCCATGGGCAACAGCAACTGAGTCCAGAGCAAAATGAATGCCATGGACTGGAGGCACAAACAACAGCTACCTGGGTTGTGTCTGCTGCTGGATGGCTTCAGAGTAGAGAGAAATCGTGATATGGTTCTATATAACAAATTGGAGACAGACTCCAAAGGGAAAACATATTCCCATATCATCTAGCTGCTATTATCAAACTCATTAGTGCTACCTTGTCAGCAATGAAAGGAGCAAGCTGGCATTCAGCCGTCCCCAGCCTCAGATGAGCACGAGGAAAGACAACAGCCAACCTCACCAAAGCCCGGTGAGACCAACGACCCATGGCTCATTTTGAACCTCGCTTCCTACAGGCACACAGGTCACCCAGACGTACACGTGCTGACCCAGGCCCGCCTTCCTCACGTACCTTCAGCCGCCCCACTCCCCACAGCCCGGCCCCAGGGATGCCCCACACAGTTGGCATGGCAGGGCCCCGAGGCCCCACACCCTGGCCATGCCACTGCAACGGCTGCAGCCCCGGAGCTCACACTGCTGTCTTGTGTTCTGAAAATGGGAAACCCAGCAGAACTCCAAGCACTCTAAAAGGAGAGGGAAGCGAGCAGGGAAGGAAGACAAAAATCAGGACAGTCCAAGCAGTGTTGAATGAGAGTCCTGGGCATCGCCTGCTACTGGTGGAATGACGAGGCAAGAAACACCTTCCTACTCTGAAAACAAAGTTCCCATTTCCTTCACTACCCCTTTTTGTTTGTTTTTTAATCCATACACAAATGGAATATTATGGGGGTTAATAGAGGAAAAACAAGAAGTTGAAAAGGAATGCCACAGTGACACACTTAGAAAACACAACCAACTCTGTAAAGAAACAGCTGGCCAAAGCTTTGAAAACAACACTGTGTGGTACACTGTGCTACAGGGTCTGCCTGTACAAGACAACGCGTCGTGGTTTACCTCTGAGAAGAAAGAAAAGCAAAACCAGAAGACAGGTTCCTGGGGGAATTCGTCAGATCCTCACAGAGCCATCACTGACACTGAAACCTGCTTCTGCAGCAGAAGATTCATCTTACAAATACAGAACAGGAAAGCATGAAAGAAGAAAACCCAGCAGACTGTACATCAGTTACAAAGGTAGCAGGAGGAGGAGAGCTCCATTCAGACTGCTCAGCCCCTCCTGCCCACATACCCAGCCCCTTCCAGAAATCTGCCACCATTCTACTTCAAGAGCTTATGGCAGTACGAGCCACTGAGGATGTCCCCAGAAGGGATTCCAAGCCACCAGCGAGCTCCATGACTGCACAGCCCTCTGCCCCAGCACTGTGCAGAGTCGGCTCTCAGCAGGACAGGGACACTGCAGCCAGGGGAAAAGCAATTTCAGGAAATCCAGCCCCAGCGCAGGGACATCGCCTTATTGTCACGGGACACCAAAACCTCAAAGACTTCAACAGATTTGCACTTTAAAACTGACAGCTGCAGTGAGAACAGGCCGGGGTCAGCGCCCATCTCACGGGGCCAAGGCCCCCCCCAGAGAGCTGCCAGGCACGGTGATGTTTGACTTACAGTCATCAGTTACTGCAGTGGCCAACTGAAAATACCTAAGCACTGTTTGCAGCAGTTTTGGCTTAAGGAGCTGCCATGTGATTAACAGCGTGTTCTTCAGAGAGGGCTGTGGTGAGTTTTCCCCACTCCCTCCATTAGCAATGAAGCACAAAAGCTAAAATAAGTCATCGCAGTCACTTTAAAGTACAAACCAGGGAGAGTGAAAGAAATCCCAGTAAATAGGTCACATTGTCAGTTATTGCATTCCGCAGCATACAAAGAACCGAGAGCAAACACAGGTAAAGAACTGTAGCCAGCACTGTTTACCCTTTGGACGGTGAAGTTCTTACGCCTGACATAACGTTATAAATTGAGTAATTGACCTGTAAGGAAGTAAGGAGCTCGGGAGAGTTAAAAATTACCCCATAAATACCATAAAGATTAACAGATTTGTAATACCCACCCAAGAAGCACTTACTCTAAGTAGAATGATTATGAAAACACAGCAAGAATATTTACTACATAGCACCGAGTCCAGTATATACAGACTGCCACGAAAGGCAGCGCTGGTTCTTAATATAGTGACAGCTGAAAGTCACCACTTGGATTTCCCGACTGACTGAAGGGTAACACGGCCGCACACGGCTCTGGCTTACACGGCTGCTCTGGAACACACCCGTGCTCCGAAGGACCTTTCCAACTCTTCATGCTCTCGTTGCTCCAGTTCAACATTTCTAAGATTCACATTCTGAGCAGCTGTTTGATAGAAGACCTAATTAAATGCTGACAGCACAGGAGGACGAAAACAGAAGTACCACGAAGGAAAAGGGGATTTCTGGTGCCCACGTTTGCTAATATCTATTTCAGTCCAAGTTTCTCCCCTTGGGGGAAAAGGAACACTGCAATACCAACGGCTTTTTCTCCCCATCTCCTCCCTGCAACGGCAGCCGTGTGCCCCAGAACCCACCACAGTCTCCACAACAGCACTGACATCCACAGCCTTTCTGCGTGGGAAACACAAAACATCCCAACGAGGAGAAATCCTCTGCTATTTGGGAAGGCAAGAACTGCCCATGGGGGAAGGACACAACTGAGACTTCAGCTGAAGTTCCTCACAGGAGCCGTACGGAGTTAACTGAGATCCATCCGCCTGCAGACCAGCACTCCCCACCCACAGCAACGTTAACTTGCAGCCACGCAGCTCAAACCCATGAGCTTAAGAAAGGAGCACCCTCCAGAGTAATGGGGAACACGGAGAGCAGCAGCAAACCAGGAACACGTGTTCCCCACGGGGAGGCCGTCCCCATGTTCACAGCACTCAGAGCATCCGCACCGCACACTGCTCGCTCCTCGGCCAGCGTGGGCTCAGGGCTCTGCCCACCGTGTTCCCCTCTGCCCCAAATGGAGGAGCACTGAGCCCCACATCACTGCCCGGGGCAGTCCCCATAGGGCCCACACAGAGCTCATGGTTGAGGGCCGCGTCAGACACTGCAGGAGCACAGCAAGTGCTGTGGGGCCATGGTCCACCGCCAGCAGTCCAGAAATGAAAACAAACCGATGGCGAAGGAACAGTCATAAAGGGAAAAGCTGTACAGCAGCAGCCACCGCTTTTTCATTTAAGGAAATAAGAAAATAGAACTGAAGCACAATCTCGCCATCTCCTGCATTTCGTGTGGGGTGTGTTAACACCCACAGCCCCACAGCCGCCACGGGGTATGTGCAGAAATACGGCAGGATGCCCAACCATCCCACCTTCTGATCCCAAAACAAAGCTGAACGGCTCTGTGCATGAACTCCATTTGCAGAACAGCACTGTGGGGTCCCCACTTCCCCAGCATAGCCCTCAGCAGACAGCCATGGGGCCCCCTGAGTGGGGTCTGTGCACCCACACTGCACTAACAGGGATCTGCTGCTTCCCAACCGCTCCATTTTGTCGTGCAAACACAAGCACGGGATTGCCAATACCACCATTATTCCAATGAAACTGCTGCCCCAGCGTGAGGAGGGGAGGTTTTAAATCAGTACATATGTCCTGCAATTCTAATTCTACTTTAAGGAAAAAAAGACATAATAAATAACGCTTTCTGACTTCCAAACAAGCATTTGTGAGGTTTCAAGAACGCTCTGAAATGCAAAATTCCTTCGCTTGCACCGTTTGGTTTTGGAGAGTACAGTCTGCCATTGGTTCACTTAAACGTGTAACAGGAAACTGGGATCTGAGCCCCAGGTAGTGTTACGTTACTGCTGCTTCTGGATGGAAACCTTTTTAGAAGTAAGAAGTGAAGGGGAAGGCTTTTCTCCTCTCCATCTGCGGCAGACAGCTGCTCGCTGCCTGGAATCTGTGGCAGCAGACACTCAGAGCAGCACCAAGCTGAAGTAAACACTGCAGAAATCTCATTTCTTTAATTGCACTGACAGTGTAAAAGTACTCTCAATATGATAGTTGCCATGCGATAAACCAACTCATCTGATTAAGTGCTGGAAGCTAAACAGGAGGCTGTCATCCATTTTATTTAAAAATATAGTTTGTTGAAATACTTAAAATATTCTGAAAACTTAAAAAAAAAAAAAAAAAAGAATAAATTAAAGACGTCAGGATGACTCTAGAGAGCTGTGAGCGTACGGCCGTGTCGCACGGCCAGGTGTCTGAACACCCAGCACAGGTTAGAACTTGAAGTAAGCTCCATCCAAGCCAATCTGCATACAAGAAATAAGCCAAGATAGAAAAAGCCCCATCGAGCCATAAAAAGCTTTGACAGTTTTACAGACTCCCGTGCTGGAACCACCATTAAAAGCAATTCCCCACGGCTTTCTGCCTTCACACGAAGGCCATCCCACGCTGCAGGGCCTCACTCCTGCCCCATCCCAGCCCCCCCAGGGCAGCAGTCCTGGCCTGGCCCCACAAACATCCCCCCACACCTGCCCAGCATTTTTGTAACAATCCACACTGCAGCAATTGTGACCTACAAGGAGGAAAAAAAGAAACAGAAGGCTTTTAAAAAGTGGTTTAAAAATGTAGACTTTGCATTTTGTAGATTCTGCTGTCCGAACCACACAGCAGCGGGGACACCACCGCTTCCCTAGGGAACCTCCTGCTGCTGTTGGTGGAAGAGCTCCGTAATCAGTGTCCATTTGCCCTCATATTCAAGAACCATGCCATACCTGCCACAGCACTGCTATAAAGCAGACAGCAAACCCTGAGCGGGACACACTGAGCCGCACACCTGGGGCAGGGACGGCCTCACAGCAGCTCCAGCTGAGCCCAACCATGGGCAGCAGCCCCTGCTGCCCCAGGGGCACACACTCAGCACTTCTTTATGAAGCTGTCCCCACCTGGGCCAGCTCCACTCTGCAGAAGTGACCCCCGCAACCACGCAAAGTGGTTCCCCTGAATCCTGCTTTGCCTGTTGGTTTCACACCAGCGTATCTCGTGGAACCAATTCAGCACCCGGTGGCTCCCTGTGATGCTGAGTCACACAAGCTCCGTTACCCTCAGTTTTGAGATGACCCTCACTTACTGTCTGGGACACTGACAACACGTGCACAAACCGTGCCAAGTGCTTCTGCGTGTACTGCGAGCTTCCCAACACAGCTGATGAGTACTGGCTGCTACAGAAGAAACATTTCAGGGCCTCTGTCTTCCAAAGCTTTCAGCATTTCTAGCTCACCCTCAGCCTCCCTGCACCTCTCTACAGGGGATGGCCGTTCTGTCCGGCTCTGAGCACCCCCAGCCATGCCAAACATCCTCAGGCCGCAGGGCATCAGCACCCCTCAGTAAGCGTTACCAATTGGACCAAGAGCTCTACTTCAGCTGCACAGATTTCTGTGTTTGTGCCCCATATGGTAGGAACACTGCGTTCACACTGGAGACAAAGGGGGATGTTTCCTACAGGGCGACACAGCACCCGGGCAGGTGCGTGCCCCAGCATCACCCACACTCAAGGCAGAACACACTGCTTCAGAAACCCTGGGAGACAAACACAGGAACGCATTGCAGGTACAATGCCTGTTCCTGACTTCTGTAACCGTAATTCCACGCCTGCATCCCAGCTACTTTCCATCTCTATGTGTTGAATTTTAACAGTATAGAAGAAGTTGCATAGTAAAGATCAGCCCAGTTCCCAAATGAAGCTCCTGGTTTGGGTGTTACAGTGTCCCCTGCTCTGAAGGGACGCACCAGGGTCCCCCCACCTGCCCCAGCACGCTGCCCTCAGGCACTGTCTGTCACAGCCTTGAGGTTCAACATATTGGCACAAGCGAGGTAAGAAAAGATGTTCAGTCTGTTCAATAACTCATCTTCTACACTGCTAGAAAGTTTTCTGAAGGCGCACACGAGGTGAACCTGATGGTCACTACCTCCGTTTTACAGTCACAAAAGCACAGGAGAAAACCCACACAGCTCTCTCCAGCTCCTACCCCTGCACAAAACCATCAATAAATAAAACCCCCTTAACTCATTTTGCTCCAAGTAAATAACCACTGAACAGATCCTTTCCCGTGTCAAACCAACCCAACCCTCCCAGGCCCTGGGAGAGGCCCTCAGACCACAGCTCAGCGCGTGACGTGGGAGCACGAGACGGATGGCAGAACCTCCCACTGCCGTCTGCAGCAGCACCTCCACGAGCGTGAGCAACCACGGAGGTTCACGGCAACCCACGGAGCCCCCTGGGCAGCAAGCAGGAGCACAGCTGCAGACACTGAGCCCTGCTGAGCCGCCCGCAGCTGCTCCCACAGAGCAAAACGAGCACGGGGGCACTGGAAGGTGCAGGAAAACTCTCCGAACTGCGTCCGTGTGCCGGGAAAGGAACTCCGAGCAGAAGGCAGCGAGCGGCACAGCGCTGGAGCCGGCTCTGCTCCGGAGCCTTTCCCGGGGCCGAGACCCAGCATTGCTCCCACAGGACCCCCTCTGACCCCCACCCCCCCGTCCTTGCGCTCCGTGTTGAGCCTTAGCGCACGAAGCCACACGCCGCGGGCCCGCAGCACTTCTCTGACACCCGTTCCTTTTCGTAATTTTTTTTTATTTTATTTTCCTGTTGCTTCTTAAAAGAATGCGACTGTCATCGAGAACACGNNNCGGCTGCCACGCAGGCCGGGCCGGGAGCGCGCGCGGCCCCGCGCTGCCCACCTGCGGCCCCGCGTACCTGGCGGCCGGCGCTGCCCCCGCTCCTACGGGCGCGTCTGCGTCCGCGCGCGTGTTTTCCACGTCCCGCGATGAGTCACCGCGCGGAGCTGCCCCGGAGCGAGGGAGCATGAGCGGAGCCCTCCCACCGCCCTCCCGCGGCCGGCCTCCCCCGGCAAGGGCCGGCGTCCCGCACCCAGCGCCGCCGGGGGGGGGCGGGG
>VXAB01000017.1:97700-193131 GCA_013399175.1 Odontophorus gujanensis
CGAGGGCCGCCCCGGGGCAGGGGGGGATGGGGGGAGGGTCCACTTCACGTTCCGAGGGTTTTTGTGCGAGTCGAAGAAAAGCTGAGAGCGAACGCGGCAGCCAATAAAAGCGAAAGTACAACTCTGGTTTACTTGGCCCGACTGGGCGGAACCGCAGCGCTGCCCCAGCTCCGGGCAGCAGCACCTGCAGGCCCGGGGGCGGCACGGCACGGCATGGCGTGCACGGCACGGCCCCTCCGGCCGCACCGCCGCCTCTCCCCGTCCGGCTCTTTGCGGCAATTCAGGGCGGCCAATGCGGGCGGACGCGCACGGGGCCGTACAGCGCGAGTCCGCGCTCCGTCCCGCGGGTGCGGTGCTGCAGGAGCGCATCCCCTCCCCCGGCACCGCCCGCGCACATCTCGGGCCCGCGGGGGCAGATGCCGCGCAGCTCCGCGGCGCTCCCGTTAGAGACGGAGCAGGAGACGCAACAGATGGGAGCCATGCGGCCACCTGGTTCTGAAGCAAATCATATCATCAATCTATCAGTACGAAATCTGAAACATGGGAAAGTGCTTCGAGAAACAACACGAATTCCATTTTTTTTTTCCTTCCAACTCGATTTTCCCAAGGTCTGTCGGTGCTCCGTTCCAAAAATGCGTTTCTTTTTCTGAAAAGCAGAGTGCCAGTGGATGGAGGTGCAAGAACCTACGTGTTTTATATCAAAACAAAACCCAAAGAAAGGATCCTTCCTTCAGCTGCCACGCGTTCATCTTTCTCTTCAGGAAAGCTGTTTTTAAAAATCTGCCACGTTCTCGTGCGCAGCCCCAAGATCCAGGTTTTCACTGCTAAATTAGGCACACGAGACAGAATTACTTTGGATTACCAAATGAAATTTCCTCAATTACATCTTGTCAGAAATAGGCCGTCCTTCGTACGGCGTGCTGTCCGCCTGCCCCAGCTCTCTCTGTGGCTCCGGGTGCTCCTGGGCAGTCCTGTGCCCCTCCAACCACTCTGCTCCCATCACTCAGGCACAGCTGGGCACTGCAAACACATCACTGTGAACACTGCACTGCACCGTGGGGCTGAGCAAAGCCAGTGGGGACTGTCCCCACCCCGGTGGGTATGAGGTTCCCAGCAATGAGCAGTTTCCCTGAGAAACTGTGATGCTCTCAACCCAACTCTTCGAGGATTTTATATCAACACAGAGTCGATGTGATTGATTCACTTTATACTGTGTGTTAAACGCAACTGTCACTATCCTTCATCCCCCGTCCCTCACTGATAACTCCCAGCCTTTCTGACTTAATATATGTGTACTGAGTTGTGGCTCTTTTCTTAATAGCATCCACTGATAAAAGTCATTTTCAGAAGAAAAAACCCTTCTTCCTGCACTGAAAGGTGCAGAGCTCTCTGAGCTTTCCAGCAGCAGCTGCGGGCAACGGCCGTGAGCTCTCCTCTCCTCTCCCCTCCCCTCCCTTCCCCTCCCTTCCCCATGCAGGCTGTGTGCTCGCTGTCTCCGAGGTGTGTCTGCAGCCCCACGCTCGGTTCTCGGATTTCTGTAAGGTTCGAGTCCCAGAGGAAGCATTAATGCTAAAGGAATGCATACCAGCGTGGAACTCGTCTAAAAGTCAGTACGAAATCTCTCCAACAGATTGCTCAGAGAAACACCTCTTTTTCACCATATTTGAGATCTGTAGATGGATCTTATGAGCATTTGTGCAACAGTTTGGTCTCAGACTGATAAGAGCGCTGCAAAACGAGAGAAATCCAAGCGGAGGAGTGGAGGCAGCCAGCCTGCAGGCAGACACGCGACCCCGCCGCTCCAGCACCACCGCCTGCGGATCTCATCAGGGAACCAGATGGGACTGGTGGCAGAATATCCTGCACAGCGTGAGAGCTAGAGCCTGGGAACGCCATCCAGGAAAGGGGAGATGGGAAAGGATGATGGAGAAAATGTCCCTTTTTGCGGAGTTGAATGGCCCAGAAGAAAGATGTGATTTCTTTTGAAGAAGGGATGCTGGAACGCAGGCTCAGGGGATGCCTGCGGGTCACAGCAGGATTGCTCACATGGAAAATTTAACATCGTGTCCTCCTCACTGGTGCTTTCATGTTGGGAAGGACTAAGTGGCAAGGAGCACTGCTCATTCATTTCTTTGGTCATCAGGAAGCAGAGCAGGGAGGTGGAGGGGCAGTGAAGAGGCCTCGTGTCCCCTCGTGTGCCTTCTCGGCCCCACTCAGCACTCCCTTCAGGTCAGGAGGAGTGCAGAAAGGGGGTGCTCACATGCTTGAGTGTGGGACGCAGCACACTGACCCCACCTCACACTGTCCCCATCACACGCTGTCCTCACTGCACACTGTCCCCACCACAGGTGTCAGCACGGGGCAGGAGCTGCCACCATGCCAGCCAAGAACTTGGAGGTGAAGCCCG
Source organism: Odontophorus gujanensis (assembly GCA_013399175.1). Taxonomy (NCBI): domain Eukaryota; kingdom Metazoa; phylum Chordata; class Aves; order Galliformes; family Odontophoridae; genus Odontophorus; species Odontophorus gujanensis. The sequence goes on from VXAB01000017.1 coordinate 100,108, forward strand.
TGCCCTCACTTTTGTATTCAGACAAAGAACAGAAGCACAGAGGCTGGGGTGAGGCCCCCAGCAGCCTGCTCTGCCGAGCAGATGGGCTGCCATGTTCTCCATCAGCTCCAGTTTTTAAGGTCATGCCTGGATAATGAGCATCACAGCACTTGAGCCTACAGATCATGAATATATGGATGAATATGGACTTGTGCACTTTCCTTCCTACAGCCCTGCTTGTCTACATTCCTCCTGCCCCAGTGCAGTGTGCCCTCCCTGGGGTGACCCTGCAGACTCCAGACCCCATGAAGCAGTGTCTGTTGAACTGGTACTCTGCCTCAGCCCTGGCTGGCAGTGTCTGTATGTGGGGATACCTCACATTCGTTTCAATTTACATCACCAGTTGTGCCATTTGAAACACCTTGACCCCAACACATTGCTGCAGGGCTGACCTCAGCCCCTGAGCCTGGGGCTGGATCTGCACACAGGACCCAGACAGGGGGACAGCAGGAGGGCTAGGCTGGGTGAGAACCCAAACTATCTGTGCTGGGATGGGCAGCACACTGCTTCAGCATCATTCCAGCAAAGCAACAGCTTCACTGCTACGTCTGCCTGCTCTCTTAATGAACTGTCCTAAGTGGATCCCTGTTTACACAGTGTCTCTGGCTGCTGTCTCAGTACTCAGTGTGTTCCCCTACTCAGCCGTGCTGGAGAATAGAAAAAAAGGGAAGGGAAAGGAAGGGAAGGAAAGGAAAAAGAAAAGAAAAGAAAAGAAAAGAAAAGAAAAGAAAAGAAAAGAAAAGAAAAGAAAAGAAAAGAAAAGAAAAGAAAAGAAAAGAAAAGAAAAGAAAAGAAAAGAAGAGAAGAGAAGAGAAGAGAAGAGAAGAGAAGAGAAGAGAAGAGAAGAGAAGAGAAGAGAAGAGAAGAGAAGAGAAGAGAAGAGAAGAGAAGAGAAGAAAAGAAAAGAAAAGAAAAGAAAAGAAAAGAAAAGAAAAGAAAAGAAAAGAAAAGAAAAGAAAAGAAAAGAAAAGAAAAGAAAAGAAAGGAAAGGAAAGGAAAGGAAAGGAAAGGAAAGGAAAGGAAAAGAAAAGAGGTAACTGATGCCAGATTGAACAGCTCCAGTTTTAACAGGCCTAGGCCCTTCCCCTACTTCCCTGACATTCCTCCTCGTGACCCCTTCCACGAGTTTTGGGCGAGTTCTGCAGGAATGCAGCGTGCTCGGCTCTGCTGCTGCTCAGCTGCTGGCAGGGCTCGGCGGCTCTCGCGCCAGATGTGAGGAGTGTGACCCTGCCAGGAGCTGCGTGTGCACCTTCCCATTCACAGCCCCGCGCAGAGGGGGAGTTTGCTGAAGAATCTGATATGGGGTAATGCTTTTCTTTTGTGAGTTGTTCTCTTCTGAGGTCTGCTATAGAATTTCATAGCTAGAGAAAGCAGCATACACTCTGCCGTGGGCTGCAGCAGGAGCAGGACAGGTTCAGGACCATTGGGTCCCACTCACCAGATGGGGCTCAAGCAGCACCCAGTGTTGTGCAAATAAACCCAGAACAAAGGCAGATTCCTGCCCAGAAAAGGCTTTCAGGTGAGTGTTACACTTCAGACTGACAATATGGATAGGAGACATAAGAACGCAGATGAAAAATGAGACAGTGGTGGTCAGCACACTGGGCTGCACCCTAACTTTGGGCTCCACAGCAGCGTGTGGATCACGGAGTGCATTGCCTCCAAGGAGCTGCTGCCCCACGAGCACTCAGCACGTGCCTCAGTTCTTCAGGATGCAAAAGGGAGATTGCAGCTCTGCCCCAAAGCGAGCAGAGGAGGAAGTGGAAATTTCAAAGTTTAAATCTAATGTCATTTTACGATCCCAGGAAACAAACAACAGATTTAACCTTTAAAATAACATCACAGACAGAAGTTAAAATAATGGCATTGCACAGTTCTTCACGATCAGGTGCTTTCTGTCCCTCCTGTGAAAGGTGCTGCAGAAATGCAGAGCATTTATAATATTATTTATTAATAATCCCGCAGGGAAATTTTCATGACCACCACTGGGGACGGTCTGACAGGTGACACGGGCGACCTCCTGCCAGGAGTGACATTTCTCCCCTAGGATTTACATTCTCTAAATGATTTGTGATCAAATTACTTACAGCACAGATTAGCTTCTCCCCCCACTATTCACTCACGGCACCATATTCATCTGTTTGTTCCACAGAACCATAAAAATAATAATATGGAAAATCGGTGCCTTGGCTTCCAGGGTATTCCAACACAGAATCAGCATGCTGGCCAGGAGATCGATTCCTGTTCTTGTTTTCTCAGGCACTGGGATTTGCATCTGGGGGAGATGTGGGTCGTTGGCTTGAAAAGAGCATTCGGAGTTCACATTTTGATTGCACAACCAGACAAACAAGCAAAGTGTCCCAATTAGAGGGAAGAAAATAACCAGCCTGCAGCTCGGTGGCACAGGGACCAAGAGGAGAGGGAGACAAACAGGTTTGGAAGAGGCAGAGGACAGATCCTCGGCATCTACGGGTGCCAGGGAGACTGCAATCATCGGTGGCAGAGAAATAGTTAAGGGAATATATTAAAGGTGCAAAGGGTCTCCCGACCTCTGCCACTGTCAGTTCTGTCAATGGGTCTACAGATGCCAGTGGAATAATTACGGCCTATATTTAGATTATGGATGCACCAGGCAGGGTGAAGGTTGAACATGAGGAATATGGTTGTTTGCAGTTCATTAGTGATGGGAGCAGCCCAGGGTGGGAGGAGGGCACTGAACTGGATTCATCCCACCTGGAGTGCTTGTGCTGAGCTGCATAATGTCAGGGAAAGAGACCTGACTGTGTGTGGAAACAAAAGCAATAAACAGGCGTTGCTGTCACACCCAGAGAGCGAAGAAAGGAAGGAGAGGAGAAAGGGGTGCAAGGCTCTGGCTCTCGGCCACGCCGCTTCTGCACGGACAAATGCAATGGTCACTGAGAAAAGGGTCGGGTGGAATGGGCAGAACAGCAGATGGGGTTTTGGAGGGGTGCCTGCACGTGGCCGTGCAAGTTGCCTCGAGCTGTATGCTGGGCAAAGCAAGTAGCACAGCCATGGCTCACTGCAAACTGCTGGGGTCCCTCTCACAGCCTCTGCTGGAGTCTGCCAGAGATGGAGCAAACCTCGGGGAGCCAATCCTGCAAATACTGCTCACGTTGGGAGATCATGAGTTTTCCTTTTGCTAACTACAGGACCTCAAAGCCAGAAGAAATGTGAGCCCCAAATGAATTAAAGCTCAAAGCGCTCCATGGAGAGACTGCCATTGCCTATTTATGGAAGAGGAACCTACGTGCGCTGTGTTCTGCATTCTCCCTGCTCTTCTTGCAGTTCCTTTCTGATTTGGAAAGCAATCCTGACAGCCTTGAGCTGAAACTTTCCCAGGTTTTAACTTATTCACATTATTGATGCCACAGCATCAAGGTCTCATTGTTCTAATTCTTTATTCACATCACCGTATGGTTTTGCCAAGGTCCTAGGTCTTCCTAAAAGAGCCAGGAAGGAAGCCCCAAAGCTTTACCCAGAACTGCATAAGGGAGATGGTCAGGAGCACGAACCAAGCCTCGCTGCCTATATCTGCTGTGTCTACTTTGCCCAATGTGTTTCCCTTATTTGAAATTTCCTTAGGCATGCAGGTTTGGGTGGGGCAGTCTGGGCAGTTGGGTTTGTCTGCTGGTCATGTCAGCTGGAAGCTCACATGAGACTCTCCCCTCTGTTATCCCCCTTTTGCAGACAAACAACTCAGAGGCACAGAAGTGGGACACAGTTCTCTCAGGGTCACAGAGCAGTGGTGGGCAGCAGGAGACGTGGCCCCAGAAGGTCAGGTTCTCATTTTAAAGCAGGAAGGGAAAAAAGACCATGGGCAAACCATCAACTTCCAGCCCAAATCTAATGCACATTCTCTTCATGGGAAGAGATGGAAATGGTTTTGTGGTGTCCAGCCCTGTGTACAGCCATGCCAACACTGCAGGTCCTCAGCGTCCAACCAGTTGGGGCAGCTCGGAGCAAACAGCGTCAGATGGAGGAGAGGTTGCAGTGAATGGAAAATGGGAAACAGATGCCACAACTCTGCATTATTTCCTCAATGCTGGCTGAGAACGGCTGATGGTTTCCCATCACACCGACTGCACAGGTCCCAGTCAGATGGCTGGCAAAGTTTCTTCACTCCAAAACTCTGGGAATAATGAATTCAGAAGTTCTGAACAGCTGCTTTTCATGGATCATTTAGAATTTGTGATGCAAATATGAAAAATCCATGTTAAATGCCCTCAACTAATTGAGTGGAGTACAGAAAATACAAAAGAATAGATCGCTGACCTTGGTGAAAACAGCACAAAAGCCTTCAACTGCCATGAGAGACCGAGAAGGGAACAGAGGAGTGCAAGAGAGCTGCAGCCTTCATCCCTCCCTCGGGCTCCGAGGGGTAACTGCAGGCCTGCCCTCCTGGGAACACAAAGCAGCCCCAGCTCCTTTCCTTACAAACCACGGCAATGCAGAAAGAGATGGAGAGCACCAGGATTCCACCACTTCTCCAGCGTCAGACCTGGGAGTCCAGAGCTGAACTGGACACGGGAGGAACAGGGGGAGCAGTTACTGATATCGTTTGTGGAAGGTGGGGAGATGCAGAAGGCACGAGCAGAGAGCAGGAGGGCAGGCAGGGCAGCGGGGCGGGCAGGAAGCGGGGCTGAGGGCCACAACACTGATGCAGTGAGAGATGGAGAGGGCAATAGCAGCAAAACCGAAAGCAAAGGTTAACTGCAGCTTTCCAGGCTGACGTGGCAGAGCCGTTCACCTTGGAAAAACAAGAGCAGGATCATGTGGCCTGGCTGTATGTCGCAAACCCCTAGCATTTTTCCTTAGGTAGGTGTATGCTCCAAAGGTACTAAATGTGAACCACCAGCTGCCTGGAGGAGGGGCCGTTGGTGCTGCACACAGATAAGGTGTTGCCCTCCCAGGACTCCCTGTATGGAAGAGAGCAGCAAGGTCCAGCAGCGAGCAAGACGCCCCAGTTGTAGTTTTCTAAAATTGGAGCGTCACGTCCGCCGGCCGCGCATACCAACCCTGCTCCCGTCAGCTGTTCCCCACTTCATCATTGCATTCCTTTGAGCAGAGCAGATCCCCGTGCTCCTGCTGCTGCCGCACTGCCACACCTTGCCCAGGTTGTGCCTGCGAGCAGCGGCAGCACGGCAACGCAGGAAGCAATATGGGCCCATCTATTATTTATGCCAGCTGCTCCCCTTGGGCCTGAACGAGCAAGAAGCTCTCTTTCACATCTTATAATTGTTGGTCAGACTCCAAGAGAGACAAAGGGATGTTGTAAATGCAGTTTCATCTGAGCTTGATAAAACAATCACCGAGGGCAGAGGCAGCAGATTTCCTTTGTGTGGGGAGGCAGGAGCTAGAGATCGTGTTGAAATTAACATCCACAAGGAAGGACTGCTCTCTCTGTGTTTTAATGGCATTCATTACGATGTACCTTTTCTAGAGCAGCTCTCTGCCCCCATGGGATTTTGGTGACACTTCTGCAGCAGCAGCCCCAGCTTCGTGCCCTCTGAGTGGCTGCTGCTCAGGAAGCTCAGTGCTGACTCAGCCTGGGTGGCATCTCCGTCCTCACTGCTGTGAGAAACCACAGGGCCAGAACGCGTTGGTGCACCTGGTTCAGATGTTGGACGGACGCGGGGCTTCCTTTGCAACAGGAAGGAAGCAGGGAGGCACCACAGCGGTGCCACTGCTCTCAGAAATAAGAGCAGGGACGTGCAAAGAACCAAGGATCCAGAGCACAGCGGGATGGCAGCGAGGTGTGTGCCAGGGCTGCGAGAGCACTGCGACGCAGCTCACACTGCACCACCATCAGTGAGTGCCCCGGCAGGGCCGGGCAGGCTGCCGCGACAACGGCCTCTGGAAAACCGCAGTGCTCAGGTTTGGATGAGGCTGAGGAAACCATTCCAATTACTGCTCAGCATCTGGAGCTGCAGCCAACGAGAGAGCACACACCATTGGTGACACCCAGCAGGAACCAACACGGACGTCACTAAACCCTATCTTCTACTCAGCACAACCCACATGGCTTTCATTACGTCCGAGTTGTAAAAGAAAATATATACGTATTAAATAAAAATAGCAGAATTCTGTGAATGTGTGCTTGGCAGCCTGCATTCGTTACAGACGCTCGCTGTGTGCTTTGCAGGGCTGTGATCTGCCGTCACAGCACCAGAGGTGTGCTGTGCTCAGACAACATTTTGGCCAACTCATCCTCAAAAAGCAAACAGACGAAAATAAATAACTACATCACGAGCGCTTCTGCAGCTCATGGGCTTGGGCAGCTCGGTGCCTGGGAACAAAGCAGGTACGGATCACAGACCTCAGCTCTGAGTGCTGTAAGCCCTGCATCCCGAGGATGCAAACTTCTGCCTCACACCATCCATCTGCCACCCCACCTCCTCCAGTTCTCTCTCTTTAACCCACTGACCACTGAAAGAAGTGGGTGAGAACACGCAGTGAGCTCAGCAGCGACGTAAGCAGCATTTACGCCACAGAAGCATGCTGCACTCGTGAGACGTGTAACAGAAGGCAGCAGACTGTTTTGTGAGGGGCTGACTTCAAAATGAGTCATTTAGTACAGAGCAGCAGTTGTGACTTTATTAAAATTGCCATGCTCTGGAGTGAGCCTGCAGCCTGGTGCGTGCCCAGCACCCGGCACAGCTCCAGCACAGTCCCCGAGGACACCCCAGCCCTCCATGATCACAGCTCTGCTTCTGTAACAGCTTCCTGTTCATCTTTTGGATTTTTGGTTCCCGTGCGTTCATTAGGCACACTGAGAGCAGCGCTCAATCACTGGGCTGAGCACTCACGCTCCCACCAGACAGAACCAGGGCTCTCACAGCAGCTTTGTGAGGGCAGCAGCCCACCCCACCGAGCGGGCAGCACTGCACGGCACAGCCAGAGTGGGACAAACAGAGCTCCTCCTGTGTGAGCTCCCACTGCCTGCGATGGACAGCCAAACATGCACACAGAACAGACTGTCTGTTTGGTATTCGGAGCGTGCGGACTCTGCGTGGCCACTTTAAAACTCTGCACCGAACTCCTTTCTTCTTTCCCTTCCCTCTGAAAACAGGTTTTGGGGATGGAAATTCTGATCTAAACCAAATCCCAGGAGCCCAACAATCCTTCTGCAGAACTTCCCTGAGAGCCTGGGACGTTGCCAGCTCTGCGCGCTGGAAAGGAAGGCTGCCAGGTCACAGGGCATGCCACAGATGGGATCTGCAGCCACTCCGTTCAGGCCTGGAATGAGATTTACGGGAGTCTATCTGAAATCACAGAGAAAGGAAAAGATACAGGGAGGGTCGAAGCAGGAAACTGTGTGCTCAGATGGGACAAAGCGTCCAAAATGGGGAGAGTACTCCTGAGGGTTTCCGTGTCTGTTTTAGGGATGGGGAAACTGATGTTTCCAGTAAAAACCAGCCTGTGAGCAGAGAGAATTGCAGCAGAGGGAAGAACGCAGACATGCCATCCTGCCACTCAGCCTCACCTCCGCCCCATTGTCCTCCTGCCCACACTGCCCTGCAGGGAGGATGCAGTGTCACCTCCCTGCCCGTTTTGGGGACCCGCAGGCAGACACCTGGCCTGCAGACAGCAGACACGTCCCGCAGGGATGCCCCCCTCCAGCTGCATCCCAGGAGCAGCCCCACCAACCACCTCTGCTGTTCCTGTTGCTCCTCCCGTGCAGCACCCGGCCCCGCACCGAGCTGGTCCTCCCAAGCACTTGTCATTCTCCCTCTGCCCTCTCTTCCCCTCTTCAAAAAAAGAGGAAAGAAAACAAAACTGCTTCCCCGCTGGCTGCGGGCAGGAGATGCAGGTGCAGTCTGCACCGAGCTAATGAGCTCAGAGCCCGGCGCCCCGCACACTTGCACGCACAGGATGCCCGGCGCTTTGAAGAGCACGAACGCAAAGATCAGGAGCACAAGTGCGTGCACCTGCAGGCGACGCGGGGCTGCTCCCGGCCGTGGGAGGACGGACACTGCGGCCCCGCACGGAGCTCTGCGCTGCTGGCACAGCCGGGACAGCACCGCCCCGGGGCCCCGCACCTCTCCCCACCCCGCAGGACGACCCCTGGGGAGCGCTGCCGGTGGGGTATCTGCATCGCTCCGTAGGACAGCGGGAAGGAAACGCGTTCCCCGGCTTCAGCCACTCCTGTCCAGATCAGTTCCCGGCTTTCCTGCTGGCACCCCAGGATCCCACGCTTGCTTTGCTTCTTCGCTCTGCACGGGGAGGAAGGGGCGGAAGGGAGCTGCCCCCTCCCCTGCCCAGCAGCCCCCTCCCGGCCTCGGCCCGTGCTGGGACTCCCCGGGGACGCGCTCTTGGTTTTGCACGGCCCCTGTTTCTTTGAGGCCCCCGCAGCCATGCAGCGCTGGGTGCAGAAGGCACGGAGCCGCTCCCCGGGATGGGGCCGCCGCTCCGGGCAGCGATCCCGGGCTCCTCCGGTGGCTCCGGAACGGCGCTGCCGCTGCTGCTCCCGGCTCGCAGCAGTGGGAGCGGGGATGGTCGCGACCCCTCCTCCCAGAAGCCTGGCCGGGGTTCCTCGCGTTTCTTCTTTGCAGAAAGTACCGAGTCAATTTTTTCCCTGTTAAATCATCTGATTTTTTTGGCTCCCCTTCCGATAGGAATTCTTTCTTTCTTTTGCATTAATTTTGCCCAGTTCCAGCGCTGACCCATGTTTATGAAACGGACTTATGAGCTGCAATGTTAACTAGCCTCAGTTTGCTGATTCAGCAGCAGCATAAATAGGTAATTACACCCCGCCATATGTGTCTCTAATTCCAAATAGACGGTGTCCAAAAGGCGCTGTGCATTACCAGCGGATGACTGGAGTTGGGACTGTAAAAATGAGTAAATTGGTCCCCAAGGCCAGAAAAAGCTCTGTCAAATCCCACTGTTTATATCATACTGAGTGGCTGACTTGTGGTTATTTTGTAATTTAATACTGCTAAATGTCAACGGGAAATCCTTTCAACTACAGTTTGATACCTAGTGACAGAAAATCATTCAGGACTTAGACAAAGCAGGGCGCTCACAGAGGTGCTCCTTCTCCTTTCAATCTCTGTGCACAGGGCACAGCTGCCCGGCCCCGCAGGGAGAGGTGAGCTGTGTCCTGCAGCCCAAAGCCTTACAGTCCTACAGCCCAAAGCCCTGCAGCAAGGAGCCAGAACCCAGCTCCGCGAGGCAGGAAATCGCAGCGTGCTACAGGGGGACGCTGAGCACAGCCCGGCCCCCAAACGGGGGAAGAAGAGCTTTTCCTCTCTGCACAGTCCCAGAGCTCTGCTTGGGGCAGGCAGTGGCATCTGACATCCCTCTCTGTCTGCAGCACGTCTCCCGTCTCAAGGGGCAGAGCAGAATAATTAGAGCTGGACAAAGCCTGTCTGCCGGACGGGGTAATTTACTCCCACTGCCCACATCGCTAAGCCAAAGAGAAAGCTTAATTAGAAGCACGGGAGAAATTCACCTGGGAGGGCATCAAGGCAGAGAATTGTCCCTGTCCCACCCTCCCCCGCAGCACAGCCAGGCAGCAGGGTCCCACCCACAGCTACGGGCTGGTCCCAGCCCTTTGTCCCACCCCACCCACAGCCCCGCTCCCACTATGTGAGGCAGAGGCACCTGAATGGACTGCAGGACTGCACACAGCTTTAGGAAGATGCCCATCATGCAGCAATCCTGCAGCCAGCACCAGCTCCCATTGCCACTACCTGCAGCCAGAGAGGCACAGGGGGAGCGTGGGCTGTTCTCAGCCACCAGAGATTCCTGCTCATCTGATCTTCCCTTTCCCGCATCCTGATTTGGCCCAGAACCCAAATTCCGCAGCGCCCACTGTGCTGCATCCTTGGGCTGTGCTGTGCCCGAAGCTGCTGGGCCGCCTGTTGTATGCACACAGCCTCCTGAGAGAGGAGATAAGGCTGCTGGAACTGAGATACGGCATGCGTGGGGATTTCCTAGCTCGTAGCACTATCTCAGATTTCTACTTCTGACATCAGCAGAAGGAAAAATCCAGTTTGCACAACAGTCCCTGTAAAGCAGGGCAGCCACTCCTATGCAGCAGAGCAGCCTGGCTCTGAAGTTCCTAAAACCAAGTTAACCCCAAACTGCTTCCTCCCGGAGCTCCCCACAGCTGCATCCAGCCCAGGGCTGCAGGTGGGAGCGATATGGGATGGCCCCCACGGCAGCTGAAGATGCCCCACTGCTGATGGTGAGGCTGTACCCCGACTGCCACCCATCCTGCCCCACATCCCCAAGCCTCGTGCCAAGGGATACAGACCTGTGCCTTTAGGTCCCATGTACCAGAAAGGATGCTCGAGCACACACTATGTATGTGGGAACACTGCAGGTCAGCAGCAGGTAGGTGCAGAGCTGGGAGCACACTGGGACCGCCGGGACAACAGAAACCTGGACTAACGTGTCCACTGCCAGCCCAAGGGTGACGGGTGGGGAGGGGATATACCCAGAGCTGCCCCGGGATGCTGTGTGCCCCCACCCGGAGTGACACCTGCCAGGCCCCTCTGCTCCGGCTGCGAGAGATTAGAGGGTGGCAAGGAGGCAGCACAGCCTCAGTTCATTAGAAAGAGTCCCGTTAATTGGGTATTAGCTGGCCTCTGCTGGGGATCGGGGACACATGGGCTGGGAATATGGGAGCGGGGGTGTGACGCGTGTCAGACATCTGAACTCCGGCGCTGGCACCGAGCGGGCAGCGCAGCCCTCAGCTGCCACGCTGTGCCCCTCCGAGACGGGCGGCTATTGTCTGCGCCGGGCTAATCCCCGCACCGCCTCTGCTCCCGTCCCGCATTGTGTGCTGCACCTCCTGGGCTTCGCTCGGTTTAAAAATACATATTTGGGGCTTAATCTGTGCCGCTGCAGGGCACAAAGACTGGGCCCGCCCTGAGATCACCTGACATTAAGTCCCGAAACAAAGCCCTTAGGGCACAGTCCTCACACTCTGGCACTAAAGTCTCAATTCCTGTCGCCTGGAAACATAACTGGATTGTCTTCGTTTAGTGGGATTATGTCTGAAAAAGCCTTTTGTTACTGCCACTCTCTGCTGCAGGGCTGACAGCTGACTCGAGCCAGATGGGGGTCCCCTGGTCAGGGCGATGCTGACCCCCACCCAGACACCCCTCACACTACACTTGGCCTCTCCTCCCAGGGTGGAGGTGAGGACCACAGACCGGACAGTGAGCTGCGTGCAGCCAGAGGAGGGCAGGGGTTTTGCTTGCTTTGTCCCTCTCTGCCCTGCAGAGTGAGTGCCACATGTAAGTCGGGCACAGCATCCCATTCAGCGACCACATCCATGGGGCTGCAACCACATCCATGGGGCTGCAACCACGTCCATGGGGCTGTGACCCCGCAGCACGCCCGGTGTGAGAGCGCAGCCCACCCGCTCCCCCCTGCGGGAGCCTCTCTACCTTTAAGGCATGAGGTACGTCACACACAGCAAGAAGGTTTGCCTAATTAACTCCGATTGTATATGACACTGTCATGTTGATTTACTAAATATACTCAGGAAATCTCTTTATTTCACCAGCTGATTGGTGACATAATCTGGGTCTGTAAGGAGCAGCCTTGACACCAATTCCCTCTGGTTATGTTACCTGTCTTTTCCACCTGCAATCACATCAATGAAGCCCACAAGGAACTTCAATAACTAATTTATTCATTTTGCTTCTGATTTATAGTAAAAAGGAAGGGATGTCAGGATACACTTGTCTAGAATGACAATCAAGCCCAGAACCCTTCCAAGCAGGCGCCTCCTCAAGTAGAAGGCTTCACCTCACAGCAGAGCATCGTGCAATTACCCACCCCTTCGCTGCTCCTGCAGACTCTCACCAGCCAGGAGAAAGCTTCCAGGTAACACCAGCCAGGAGCAGTCAATTACTGCACTCCTCACACACTGGAGAAGCAGCCATCCCTAGATGACATGGGGCTTCTCCAGTCATGCTCTTCACGTCCCTGCCAGCCCCATGACAATGGCCTTGTGTTCACCAGGCTGTGCTGAGGACGAGCTTTTCTACCACCCCGTGGTCTGAAGTGCCCCACGAATGCTGGCACCACTGCCATGAGCAGCAGGCATGGGATGGATGTTGGTGCAATGAACCCACAACTCCTTGTGGATGAGTCCCAGCAAAATCACCCCAGGGGCTGAGGAGCTTCTGCATTATTCAACTTATACCAAAGTACAGGTTTTTAAATCTCCCTTTGGTATGTAAAGAAAACAGGCTCTACAACAGCTCTGAAAAAACATCTAACCATGCACCAGAAGGTCAAGGATTTGCTCCACAGAGGAGGAGCAGAGAAACAGTCACCGATCTCCTTAAAGATGCTGTGAAATCCATCCCAGCAGAGAGCACCACCCTCTGTGCTCAGCAGTGCCCGGTGCTCGGGCAGATGTGCAGCCCTGGGGTGTTCTGGGGTCGAGCTGGCTGCTCCACCAGCATTACCATTGCCCACATCTCAGACTCGGAGCTGCTTCTAGGGCCCAGCCCGCTGCTGAAGCCTGGGGACTGAGTGGGAGAAGCCGTGTGCTGGCACACTGGGACATGATGAATGTTTCCTTCAGCACTTCTCTCAGTTCTTTCCAAGCAAACTCCTGGAACAACAAAAGCCACAGAGCAAAGCCACTTGGACAGCCCTCACCACTGCAGCCCCCCCCTCACTGCAGTGAACGGAGCAGCTCACGTGGCAGAGCCAGCAGGGAGTGGGGCCAGCGCTCGGGGGCACACACAGATCCCCCACCCAGGGGCAGGGGACGGGGATGCACGTCTCCATTGGATGAGAGCCTAGTTAAGGTCCATCTGTGTCAGCCCAAAGCTTAATCTGGATTGATGCAAACTGCAGAAAGTATCATTAGAGACTGTCTGGGGAAGCCAGAGAGCTTCTCTGCTCCCTTCTTGTCTTCCCTGATAATAGAGATATTTCTGTTCACAGAGGTGGACTTGATCCTCAGAATTTCCTCCGCAGATCTCTAGTATTTGCATGTGTCACCCTGTTTTCCCTGGCTCATTAATCACTCACTGTGCTTGTCAAACCGGAGCAGTGCCTGCTGTGCTCCCACAACCTGCTCCTGGGGCCCCGGGCTGCGTGCTCCCCGCGCTGCTCCCCGCTGGCTCTGCATGAGGAGGATGGCTCTCCTGGCAGCGATGGCACACGGCTCTGTGCCTGCTCTGGGTGCATGATGAAAGCCCTGCCCGGCCACCCGCAGCAGAACAGTGGGAGAGAAGAGGGAGGTGAGCCTAGGAGAGCTCTTGGTATGGGAACAGCCTCCCCACAGTCCCCGTGAGCTGTGGGGCACAGTGGGGCTCACAGGGTGCAATTGGGTTAGAGCAGAGCCCTCTCCTCCCTCTGCCCCCTCCACAGCCGCAGGACACGCACACAGGAGCTGCTCCTTCCTCCTCCCCTCGCCTTCCTAATGACCCATCTCTGTGAGTGCCACGAGGCTCCGTGTCCTGGTAGGGCCGGCGAAATTCAATATTGCTGAAACCAGGGCAGGAAGCGGCAGTGTGTGCCTGCAGTCACAACTCCACATTAAGCAATTTGTGTGTTAAATTGAAGATGACACAACGAAATGCTGAAATTACCTTGGTCTGTCCCAGCGTACAGGGCTGTATGAACTTCAAAGGGTTCAGTTCGGAAACTGCAGGTATTTCTAGGGCACCTGTCACCCACTGCCAAGCTCTGAAGCATGCACACACTGACGTTTTCAGAGCTGATCTGTTGGGGTGGGAGCAGCACCGAGGGATTCCAGCATGCGGTGCAGGACGCTCAGCATGGCACAGGGTGCACTTCTCACCAGCAGTAACCGGGGGCTGAAGGACAGTCTGGAATGAAAGCTGAGAGCGAAGTTACGTTTGAAGTCATATTTGAATGTTTAGCAGCAGAAGCCCCTCGTTGAATCCTGCTAATAGCTATTAAATTTCCTAAATGAATTAATAACAAGTTATTGATTTGTACGCTCAGCAGTTGAGTGACAGCAAGGAGAGACCAAGACCACAGGGAGCTGGGAAGGTAATGGCAGAGCCACGCTTTGACACAAGCAGGAAAACGCTTTGCTGGTGGTTTTTCAAATGGCAAGTCAGAGCAGGAGCACAAAATCCCCATCCTTCCCTGTGAAGCTGAAGCACTGTGAGCCAGCACTGCAGCAGGGCGGGTACTGGGGTGAGAGCACAAGAACCCAACGGGAAATCTGTTCTGTTGAACCACAAAGCACAATTCCTTTGCTACTGTTAGTTACAAACACGAGCCCTGCCGGTGTGTGCAAGCAAGAAGAGGGCCAGATGAGCCACATCCCCCCTCCTCATCACCGCACTGAACAATGTGCCTACATTAAGCTGCTGCTTGGTCCCTTCTCCAAAGCTCTCCCCTGAGCCGGGGCTGCTGCTCACAGTGCCCACGTGCGGCAGTGGAGGGATGGCCAGCACCCAGCCATGGCAGCTCCGTGGGATGCCAGCACTGCCCTTTGTACTGCTGAGGAGCGGGCTCTGCACGGGGACTTTGCCTCATTGCTTTGTCTCACCCTCTGAAGTCTGACACAGAGTTTCTGAGTTTCAGTTCTCCTCTTTTCCTTATCTGGGTGTTTACGGCTCCAGTCCTGCTCCCCATCCTCTTGCACCTTATCTTTAGGGCAGTTTGTTCCTTGTCTTCACATGAATGAAATCACACATATGGAGCCATTAGCACATACCTTTTCCTGTAACTCTTCTGCTGAGTTTTCACATGCAGATTCAGATATTTCCATGTGCACTTCTTTCATACCGTACCAAGTGCTTCTGCTACAGCTTTCTACAGACGTAGAAGGGCCAGGCATACCCTGGTACTGGATGGCAATTAAGTCATTCACTTTCCTCTCAAACAAGTCTACTGTAATCTTTATCAAGAAAATCAAGCCAACCCAGAGCAAATTAATATAGATATGCTTGCTCAAAATAAATAATTGTTAGAGCAATCTCTGCCAGGGAAGGTTTAACTTGCTTCTTTTCTTACTGCTCACAGAGTGCCAGGCAAAGAAAGGACATGTTTCATTTTCTCCACTTCAATGGGGTGAACTAATGGGCAGGAGTGGATTCGCTAAAGCTCTAAGCACACTATAAACGGGCAGCAGCCATTAGACAACGTAGGAACAAGACAAATCAGCCCTTTCTAGCTTCAGGTCCTCCACATCGCCCATGGGACTGAGCTAACGAAGAATTAGCCAAACAGAAAACCAAGCGCTCCGTCCCTTAATGACAGGCACTGCCTTCCCTTGGGGACAGGAGGCTTCCCTGGAGCCAGACAGAGGGACACTGGGAGGACATGCAATGGCACAGAGCCACAATTAGGGAGGACTTGCAGTGGAGGCAGTAGGAGAAAGGGGTTTCCACGTTGCTGCCTACAGGAGCAGCTCAGGCTGCAGCACTGGGGGCACGGGGCCGCGTTCCAGCTGAGAGCTGCAGATGGATGGGCACCAGGAATGAGTCTGTGTGCTGGACCCACCGCTCAGCCCAGAAAAGCAGAGCTTCTCCCTGGAAGATCTGTGATCGGAATGCAGGAACAGAGTCTGAAATAGTTATTGTAGGACTGAGAGAAAGGCGCACTCCTGCACAGCACCTTGTTCCTGGAACAGGCACTGAAGCTAAATTAGCTGCTGCGATTAGTCACTGCTCTGACCTCGTGCCTGGCCCAGCAGGGAGTCACGGGGCTGAAGCAAAGCCATTTCCTCTGAAAAATGATTCAAAAGCCTCATGCATTCCCCCCTTCCCAGCCAAGCACCATCTCTCCTATTTCCACCCTGGTTCTTCTGCTGTTACTCAAACACTGCATCCCATCGAGGTGCCCGTGGGGACAGCTGCCTGCTGCTGCCAGCACGCCGTGCACCCCTTCTTCCCACAGCTCTCTGCAGCCTGGCTCAGCTTCCATGCCCCTGCTGTGAAAATGACCGTGTTTGGCCTTGCTGCAACCTTAGTGAGGGACTGCTGCACTGAGTAAGTGAGGAAAAACATTATCGGATGAAGATCCAAGAAGGCAGACCAGGATTCCCAGGGTGCCTTGGAAGAGGAGCTCGAAGGCCTGCGATGCTTTTGTTGCTGTTGCCTGTATGCCTGTGCCCCCACGCATGCTGAGACTCAGGAGAAGGGAGCTGAGCTTTCCCTGATGTTGTCTCCCTTTGGGCTCAGCACCACGAGTGGGTTGGGACCGATCCCTCCACAATGTGCCCAGCTCCCTGTGGGCACAGGGCCCAGCACAGCACCATGAGCAGCTTTGCACAGACAAGTGTGCACTCAGAGCGTGACCCTCTGAAAGCCATTTACAGCTAATGGGGGGGGAGGCAGGGAGAGAATAAACATGCATTTTTCAAAAGCCAGTGTGAAAATGGTGTGGAATTAAGCTAGCAGAACAGAAATTACAGCTGGAGCCCATGATCCAGGCTGAATAACCCAACAGCTGGAGGCCTTGTCCTCAAGGTGCTGGGGGGGCTGGCTCCTCCGATAGCTATTTACCACCAGCACATTTCCAGATCTATTGGAAACTCTCGTTACAGTTTCAAAACAATGGTCCCCTCTCCTTACACCAAAATAATAAAAAAAATAGGCTGATAAAATACAGAGTAGCCTCACAGGCAATTGGAGGTATGGCAGCTCCTACCCACTGGGTATAATTTTTAACAACCCAAACCAGCCCCAGAATAAAGCACAGAAAATGTCAGCCCTTTGTATGAAAGGGCTTTTGAAAAGCCAAGCTGATTCCAATTTGCCGGAGGCATTAAGACAGCATATGTCACAGTGCCTGGGAATGGAGAGCCTGCGAGCTGGCTCCAACGTGCCGGGGAGCGGAGCTGCCACGAGCCCGGCGAGCCCCGGCTGCCGCCCGCTCCTGGTAGCAGTTCCCAGCGTGCTGGCACTCGGTGCCGGCCACCTGCAAGCCAGATCTGGTCTGTCGGTGGAAACTGGGACCTATTTTTGTAGCCCAGCTGCAGCTCAGCTCATTTGCAAGAGGCAGCCTGCCACATCAGAGCTCCTTTAGGAAGCACCAGGAGGCAAACCAATCTGCTGCCTCCCGAAACAAGGAGGGTAGGATGGTGCAGCTCTGCCTGCAAGGCGGGGAGTGGAGGAGACTGCTGCGGGGGGTGGCAGGAGGTGGGGGATATCTCAGCCCCGGACACCCTGTGCTGGGGTTCTGAAGAACTCTGACAGGTCAGGTGTAAAGCCCCAGGGCCACTGAGCTTTGTGCCAGCATCTCCTGGGGACTGCCCGGGCTTGGCATACGGATGTGTTCTACTCCATGGTACCCAAGTGATGTCAGAGTCCTCAAGACACAGCACCCAGCTGTGCCCCTGCCCTCAGCCTGTCCCAGCGCAAAGGGCCCAGGCATGGGGAGCCACACGGGCACTGCTGCAGCACCAGCAGCCACCGGGCACCAGGAGAGCTCTGCCAGGTGCTGCAGACAGCAGGCAGCCTGCTCCTAGCACGGTGAGAAGAGCTCTCAGTGCAGAACGTGCTTATCAGAGGGCTGGAGTTTAAGTGTTCCTTTTCTCAGGGAATGTTTTTAATGGAAATGTCCGAATGTTTTTTAAGGCCCAGTGCCTCACATTTTTCACTTTTAATTTCTCATTATAGAGAAAGGTTCTTAAGCCACGCAGAGGCTGTTGCTCTTGGGATAAAATGTTCCTCTGACATCAGCTCACAGCGAGCATGGCAGGAATGACCGCAAAGCAGCAAATCCTGAATCACCCCAGAAGAATGCTCCATGGAGGGAACTGGGAGCCCTCAACCTGGATCCTGCACCTGAAACCAGGAGCTGCACGTCGCTGGTCTGGGAGCGCGTGGAACCAGAGTGACTCTGGCCCTGACCGCACACTCCCAGTGCCAGCAAACCAGAGCTCCACGTCACTGCCTCAGTCATTTCAAAGCATAAATGCAATTATTATGGTCTGATCAGGGACAGCAGAGAAAGAGGCATAATTTGCTGACAATTATATTGGCAGTAATTAATCCCCCAGACCTTGCCTCACAGGGTCACGGATGCTCTGACATGGGAAATGGGAGGTTTAAGTTGTCTGTGCCTGCTAGCACTGCTGCGGGGCTGGGGGGGGGGGGGGGCAGGGCAGGGGGAAGCCCTGCTGCAAGGCAATGGACAGAGCTGGGAGGCCCCCACAGACACCACAGCTCTGAGCCCTCAGCAGAAGTGCCAGCACCCAGCCCACAGGCACTAGGGATTACCACAGCACAGGAGTGGGGAAGTCACAGTGACACCGATGAATAAAAAAGACACAGAGATAAGCAGGGTGTGAAATCCACCACCAGACAGTGTGAAACAGGCAGAACCCAAGGCTCAGAGGAGCTGAGCATCACTATCCCTCTGCACAGCACAGCAGGGCTGCACTGGGCATGGCCGTGTCTGTGCTGTGCTCACCTCCACCCTGGGAGCAGCCCCAATCCTTTCTGTATTGTCTGGCACCCTGGGACGAGGCATGGTGTGAGCAGGGCACCTTCATGCTGCCCAGGGGGAGGTTGGTGGTGCTTGCTGAAAGGTGACCGCAGGAGGCAAGCAGAGCCCAGCTGCAGGCTGCACAGCGAGCTCCACGTCCAGAGCTGGGACTGACGCACCCGCTCCCTGCAGCAAGGCCTGTCCAACTCTCCCATCCCTGCTCCACTTTTGCAGAAAAATGATGTAAAGATTAGGTGCTCGTTAACATGTATGTAAGGCATTTATCATGTCTGCTATTTGCTGGTGGAAAAAAAAGAGTACTCAGAACAGGAAAACCCCAGGACCACAGTGCTGGCGAGAGCTGCTGGGAAGTCCTGGTCCCTCCGTGCCAGCCCTGATCCCTCATCCCCAGGAATTTCCAGCGGGGCAGAAGCAGTGTGGGGCTGGAGCTCCCCCTCTCAGCCCTCACTGCTGCCGTGCCAGGTTAAGTGGGAAACTGAACGTGCTCTGCTTTTGGAAGATGGTTCACTGAGCACAGCTGTCACCAAACAGCAGCGCAGCAGAAACCAAACAAATGCATGCAGAGGAAATCAGATAATAGAGGTGGCAAGTGTCCTGTGATCCATTTAACTGTGCCTGCTCCCATGAGAGCACCGCAGGCTCTGAGCTGGGTAACCCACACAGGCAGTGGCAGAGGCTCAGGTCTGGTGGCCCAGCAGGGCAGGGCAGGGAGGCAGGGGATGCTACTGACAGCTCTGGGTGAGTGGGCACGTCCTGCAGCTAGGATGAACCGGGGCAGCTTCACAGAGCGTGTTCCGTGAGTGAGATCTCACCAAAGCACAGCACAGCATCTGCACGGTGATGCTCACGGTGCCTCCTGCTCACCTGGCTCAGACAGACTCAGGCCACCCTCCCCATCGGCTCAGTAATTAAGTTGTTCTTGCCAGGTTAAGCGCACATCTTTCTTTACAAAGCAGCCAGCTCAGTTTACCCCTAATTGCACTCTAGGTAAGAGGTTAAGAGGAGAAAGGATCTTATTATCTGGGTGAGCTGAAAACAAATCCCCAGCCAGGATGGCCTGAGCAGCTGCTTCTGCTTCTCCAAGGGCAGGGCTCTGCCTCTGGAACCTCCCAAGAGCCTCATCCCCACCCCAGAGAATTAATTATCTGCTTCTTGTGCCTGGGCAGAGAGCGGAGGAGAGGCGATTTCTTTGTGTTACGAGAGGAGTTGTGAGACTGATGAATTAGGTCTCATGCAGTGTTGTGTTCAAAGTCAATTACAGCCCGGGCTGGACCAGCTCTGGGCTGCACAGCACTCTGTGCCTGGTACACAGCGATGCACACACCCATGTGCACGGAGCTGAGCTGGAGCAAGGAAGGTTTTCTCCTGGAAGGGGCTGAGACTGCTCACACAACTCCTATTGATCAGCCAAGGCCTGTGGAACAAAACCCTCATGGTGTCAGCCGTGCTCGGCAGTCCCAGGGACCAGCGGTGCAGCTACAGCAGCCAGCAGAGGCAGTGCCCACTTGGGAGGCAGCAGAGCTTAGCATTTGGTGGCTCTGACTGAACCAAAGCTGAGCAAAAAGGCTCCACGTGCCAGAACCCATCCCTGCAGCCCAGCTACCAGCGTGGAGCCGTGAGCACATCACACAGCGACTGCAGGGCAGCTGCCAGGGCACCAGCTGGGATCCCAGCAGGGCTCAGTGAGTCAGAAGCGAATGAAAGATGTACAGGGACTGCACAGGGACCAACGGACAGATCACCAACCTCAGAGTTTCACACTGAGTACCTGAAAAAGCAGCTCAAAAAAGCTGAAATCCTCCAATTTTCTTTAAGCTGAAGACATCGCTCACCACGGTCATTTCTATCACAGGGCTGTGGAGTCTGCTTGGGAGGTTTTGTGTCCGGGTTCATTTCCATGCAGATGTCCTTGCACTTCCCATGCAGCTCAGAAAACATGCCTGTCCTCTCCAGGTAGGGACACCTCGCCAGGCAGCTCGGAGATGCTGGAATACACTCTCTGTGTGAAGCGTGGTGCATTCACGGCAGGAATTCCTTTTCCATCTCCTGAGCACACCAGTCCGTTCTGAAGCAATCTCTCCTTCTCTGTTAACAATGTGAAGCGTTGGCAGATTACCCAGCTTAAAAAGTAATTGAAACTGCACTTATAATATATTTCATGAAACATTTCTGAAAACATTGCCACTTTCACTCCCCAACCATGACAGCAGCGTTTGAAAGGAGGATAGTGCAGCGAACCCTCTGCCTTAAACTCAGATCTCTTGAAATTTCTGCTGCTTCAAGCTGCTGTTTCTATTCTGCATTCACTTAAAAGGTGGAGGAAATAGGCATATTCAGAATCAGATTCTGTTGTTTAAAAACTCGTGAAAGTAAATACTTTGATCTAATCACATGTAAATTATGTGTCACTGCTAAAATATGGGACCGCATGTAAATCTCAGATACAAAAGAAGTCATCACCGTCTCCATGTAGAATGAAAAGAAATATAGAATATTAAAACCAGGAGGTTCAACTTTATTAGCATAACAGCTCCAGTTTATATTCATGTGCACCAAAAATGCACTCACAGCAAAATAACTTAGAAAGAAGAAAAGCCCTGATTCAGCACAGCAATGTGAGTTGTATTTAGCTTTAAGCGCGTGCTTAAGTCCAGCTGGGCTCGGGTCCAGATGAAGAAAAGTGCTCTGATAGCCACGACAAAGCCAATAAAAGCTGAACAAATGATTGCAGGCTGACCAAAACCCCAGAACAGTTTTTATCTGAGTTCAGTCTTTGTTTCAACTCAAGTGTGTTCTGTTGTTACCCATCCCTTTGTCCAGGCCTAGCCCAGGTCTTGTGAGGCCAATAAATCCACAATCAGTACACCCTAGCCTTGAAGAATGGAGGACAAAAGCTTCTAGACTGCATCCATCTCCTGTTGACAGTGGAAGAGGTAGAGGAGCAGCAGGTAACACCACCAGAAGCCAAGCAGAGCATCCTGTGCGTGCAAAGAGCTGAAGAGGATGCTCCTCTCTCTCTGTTGAAGTGAGAACACAGACTTGTTGAAAGTATGGAGATGTCAGGGCCAGGAGCGGCCGCCCTGGGCTGACGGCTGTGGGAGAACCATGCTGTGCTCTGCTGGGGCAGTGCTGCCCTCCAGTTTGCAGCTGTGGATGCCGGGCACACCAGGGACTGCTGTGGTGCTGCCTCAGTGGGAGCTGTCGCCCACCGGCCCCTACCCATCACCCATCAGTACTGCCAGGCCCGGGGAAGACGTGTATGGTAAAAGCAGAATATAATGAAAGTAACAGGGAGAGGCTCCCTGCGTGGAGGAAACCCTGGAGACCCTTCCAGGACCTGCGTGGGCAGAGCTGTGCCATCACAGCTGAGCTCTGCAGGGCAATGCCTCACCAGTGTGTGCACAGCTCCTGGAGCAAGAGACTCCAAGTCACTGATGGCAGATATGTTAGCATCAAGTCTCAGTGCAAAACCGCTGTTCAGAACATTGAATAACCCAGCCAGTGGGCCCTGCCTCGTGAGAACAGGTAGCAGCAGTGGGGGAAGCATTTAATGCTGATGCCCTAGAAGCCTGAAGCCCCTGAAAAACTCTTGGGTGACTCAATGCAACCATTTGCCAACCTTCTTATTTCCCATAGGGGTGGTGACGTGCCCTCCCCACGGCGCTGCAGAGCGGCTGTGGACCCACACTACGGGAGGAGACCGCTGCTCCCTCCCTCTGTACATTAGGTGATTCACTCTGTTTGCTGTGAGCTTTTGCAAAAGGTTCCTTTCATCAGCTGCCTTTGAGGTTCTTTGAAAAATGGAAATAATTAGGCACGTGTATTTTCATTGGCACAGAGAGGCTGAAGCCTGATCTGAAAGGCTTTGCCATTGCAAGAAAATAATAGGCCCAATTAAATGTACTTTATTCTCTGAAGTTCAAACGCCATAGCTTTGGGGGCAAGAATTACGTGCAGAACAGGAATATAGGTAGATTTAGGACTGGGGTTACAGATAATCCACTTGGGTTTACAAAGCGACGACGCTGACGATTAATAGGGAAGCAGAGGGTGAAGGGGCGACGCTCCTGTCCGGGGGGACCACAGAACAGCCCCGTGCCCACTGCAGCATCGTCCTCTGAGAGCCAGGAGACTCCGTTTGCATCCGTAATCGTGCAGCAGACTGCTGAGATGATGGATGTGGCTGTGGTAGAAACACACTGGCCCTGAAGGGAGCAGGATCAGACCCCTAATTATCACTCATGATTCCTTGTTCGGTTAATTCTTGCAGGAAGTTTCTAAAGTTTCAAAGGAATATAAATCTTATCAAAGCACTTCTAATTGCATGTAAATGACAGGTACAGTGTCGTGTAGCTCAGGCTGCAGGGAAGGGGCAGCAGAGTTCTCCGGAATCACAGCGAAGGTCTGGTACTGCATTCCAAACTCACAGAAATCAAACCCTCACAGAAATGTTAAATGAAAGCAAAATCGCAGTTAAAAACCAGAGAGGATGCTCTAAAAATAATTAAAATCATGTGAGACAAATCAACATGCTCCTCTGCTTATGGGTCTTGGCTCTCCAGGGGCTAGTGCCTGTCTTTGCTGCCTGCAATTGTTTTCTTCCCATACGCTTGGACAAAAGACACTTTATTACAGTAATTTATCACCCCATAAAAGTGGCTTTCTTGTATTGCTGAATAATTTTGAAAGAAATATGTTTTAAAAATTAAAAATGCAGTCGGTGTATGCACACTCAGGTCTGCTGGGAGACATTTCTGCAACTACTGTAACTGCCTGGGTAGTTTTAATACCTCCACCTTCTATTATTTAAAGTATGATGATATCTTTTCCTTCTCTGAGCTTTGTCAGCTATAAATAAAATATAAGGGTTGAATTGTACAGGGTATCTGTAAGCACTTCCATTATTGATACTTAATGTGACTTGGAGGAGTGCTGAGCCCACTGTGCTTCTCATTTGCACTGAGACCTCAATGTCCAACTGAGAGAAGCGAAGGTCGTGTTTCGGAGGTCATTTTCTCTGGGCACGCTTCTGATTTTTGTCCTCTATTTTCCAGCATGAAGATGGGACATAGCCACACAGATGTAATGAAACATTTATCCAAGATGCTTGGGGAACTAGTGAGTGGGGTGCAAAGGCTCCTGGGACACTCAGACGATGCTCAGACAAGCTCTGGGGCTACAGTCCTGAAACAAGAACTTGGTTTGCACTTTATTTCCCCAGGGGTCCTTTGCCTCCTGTACCACAGCTGCCTCCTCCCCTGCTCTGGCACAAAAGGGGACCCAGATCCTGGCACTCCCCACTTGCACATTCATGGTTGGGGCTCCTCAAGAGCAGTAAATTGCAGCAGGACCTGAGGCAGACGAACATGCACAGACAACGCTGGAGCAAATGCTCACCATGCTGTTCCAGAAGCAAGCAGCCACCAGGGCCTGGCTGGGGGTGACCCCAGCTGCCCCCTCCACACGTGGCTGCAGGGCTCCTCACAGGATGGAGATGGGCCACGTTTTGGTGCAGTCAGACCTGCAGCTCAGTCAGAGCTTCCAGTCCCTGTTCTCACCCTGCTGCCTACACTCATCGCAGTGCAGCACTCTCACTCTGGATTTGAGGCAGGCATTTCCCCCAGAGTGAGTGTCCCTACAAACCTTTTATTTACAGCTGACTCATATCCTTTTTCCATGGGAAAGTGGCACCAAAGCAAACTTCTCATACTTTTTTTTTGTAGCAAAATCAATATTTTTTTGCTGTTAAAACAGACAGGCTCTTCAGCATGGCAAAGACTGCCAGCTTTGCAGGAACTCTCATCCCCACCACCTCTTGGCCTCACACAGCAGCAGGAACTGGGCTTGGAACAAACACAAGAGAGCACTCATAAGGGGTAAGCTGGTACGAATCCTGTCCTCTGTATCATCTCTTCAGTGCTTTTATAACTCTTGTGGCAAATTCCAGCCCATAGAGCCAGCAGAGTGAGTGCAATGCCAAGGCCAGACAACAGCTGGGTGCGTGGAGGCACAGCCGAAGGAAGGGCAGGGAGCTGGGGGTCTTCTGAGAGTTAACGACCACCTCTGGTTGCACTGCAGCCCAGTGAGATGACAGTGACTGGGCTGCTGATCAGCTCCAGCACCAGCCTGATGAGTTGGTAAGCGCCGAATTTCCCCTTCATATTCTCTGTTTTCCAGGTTGCCTCAGAGCTGGTAATGATTGCATCAGATACCCTTTACCAGCCATGTAAAGGGTATCTGATGCAATCAAAGTGCCAGTCCCAGCAGCCCTTACACTAATTACAGATCTGCAACCTGTCCTGATGCTTCTTCAAACCACAAGATGATAAAATTAGATCATTACTCACATCACCCTCTTTGCAGACAATTATCAGAGGGATGCAACACTATCTCCCCATTTCATTTTCTAAGAAGCAACGTCAAGACCCAGAGAGCGAGATAGTGAGTCATGCTCAGAGGTTTCTTCATCAGATTTCATTTAATCAGAGTTAACAAAACATGAAGCTGCTCTCTGGGTACAGATACCTCAGACGTAACGCACGCAGCAGCTCTGCTGTCTGCAAGAGCAGCCACACAGACCTCAGGTTGTGGGTAAAGCTGAAACACTGTTCTGCACTGCAAAGCCAGGCAGGGCACTCGGAGGAAGAGTGGTTGCAGTACAGGTGTGGAGCTGCTCAGGGTGACAGCAGCAGCTTGGCCAGTGCTTGGCAGCCAGGCCAGCCCTGGCCTGCCCAGGTTGTGCTCCATGTTAAGGTACCAGTTGTACACAGCTTAAAAGGCATTAATTAATGAATTGATGTTGTTGGCTTGCTTTATGTATCAGCAGCATGTGCCCAAAACACTTACCAGCACATCAGTGGAAGCTACAATTATAAGCTACAATTAAAAGCAATCTATTGCTCTGCTGGACTGTGTAAGAGTATGTAATAAAAGATCAACCACTGACTAAAATAGCTGCAAATATTTCATTAACCTATATGTATTATTTCCAATGGGGCACATCTACACTGCAGTCACTGCAGTGACAAAGTGGACCCAGGAACAGAGGCACGGGGCAGGGTTTAGGTGGCCCTGTTCTGGCACTGTGCACAGAACACAGCCCAGTGCTCACCTCATCCTCGGGCTCCCGCCCCTGCCAAGCTCTGTGCTACAGCAGCACACAGACATGGGTACACAGCCAAAGCTGGAGCTGCAGCTCCTGTGAGCAAACAGTCAGAGATGACCTCTCAGAGCCCTTCATCAGCCCTGCTCTGGGCAGGTCACCCCCATCCCCAGTGCTGGCATCCCAATCCGCATCCCCTGGCTGCCATCCTGCACGCTGCAAAGACATTTTGCCTACGCATAGTGGCCACTCCTCGTCATTCTCTAGAGACCAGCTGAATTCCTGCCCCTGGTTTCCTTCCCGTAATAGAAATCAGATGAGTCTGTTTTCCGTTGGAGAGCTCTGTGCAGAGCCCTGGACGTCCACGCTCACCTTACCCCGCTTGCCATGCCGGGCACAGCCACGCTGTGCTGCACTGCCAGCACCTGGGGCACCCCAGGTTCTGTCTGGGATGTTCATCTTCTGCAACCACTTGGATCTGGACGTGCACAGACACATGGCAACTCCATGTCCCTGCACACACGCTATTAGTGCTGCTGATTAGTCCCAGCAGCACTTACACTGGATAAGAGAGACTTTCAGAACTGAAGTACTTCAAGGACTGTGTTTCCTTCACAGGAGCTAGTCTGCTTCTTGAACACACTGCTACTTGAAGCTCTTTCTGCCCATGGCAGCCTATCACAAGCCTGCGGAAACTAAATCAACTCAAAAAGGGTTGCAACTGAAAAGTGGTTTTCAGGAATGCCTTTTAAGCATGTAAAATAGCCCCACGTCTTGTTGAAAGCCATCAGGAGGGTGCATGCTTCAGGAAGAGTGTTTGGAGACAGCAGAAAATAGCTCTTCATTCCAAAGGATGGGAAAATGTCTTTAGTTCTCTCATCCTCTCCTATGCAAATGGTTTCCTTTAATGTGGCTGGTCCTAGAGTGATAAAGGACACACCTTCTCCATCAGATGAAAGGATGATCTCTCTTCTGTGTTCCTTATCAGGCTTTCTCTGTGCAGAAAAGCCTGAGCTCCTCCTTTAAATTCCTAGGCACTGCTGTGTTCAAGCCCTAGCATTACATCCTACCTGGCTCCACAGCCCTCTGCAGCTCTCAGGCTGCAGCCCGGCTTTATCCCCATTGTAGTGGGACTTACACTTAAGGGACCTCCACAATGGATCTGAAAGATGCATGACATGTGGAAACAACACACTTGAAACACTCACACAGCAGCTCCGTAACCTCAGCCGGAGTTCAGAAGTTGTACACAGACAGATTCCCTAAATCACTGCACACAGCTTGCAGCAAAGCTGCTTCTCCTGTGCCGAGGTGCAGCTTCTGCCTCTCAAAGCCATTTGCTTCTAAAGGCTGGAGTTTGTCTGATCTACGTAGGCTAGGAGAGGAAGGGTTTTGCTCACAAAGGTTTGAGATCCCCATCAATTTGCAGCGGTGCCCTTCAGCTCCTGGTTGGTATCACTGGGTGCCACAGCAGCAGTGCAAAGTGCTGCGCACCATGGCCTCCCCAGTGCACCAAGCAGCCAGAGGGGCTGGGGACCTCGCAGGGAGCTCAGGAAAGGTTTTCACCCTGTCAGGTTAGCTGACGAGATTTTGTTACACAGATGACAGACACAGTAACTCATCTGGAATGCGTGCTCCTTGTTTCCACCTTAGTGGAGGGTGCTGGAGTGTGCATGGGAGAGGAAACCTTCCAGTTACTGATGGCACACTCAGGAGCACCAAGCAGGGAAGCAGGAAGCCTCAGAATCAGTATGTCCCCCCAAAGTGATGACCCACAGTGCAGGGATAGCTGCAGGATGAGCTGCTACAGAGAGCAGGGATACAGTGCTGCCAGCAGCACATCTCCCTGTCCACGCAGCAATTTGTGCTCTGAAGCAGCAAGGTTCAGATATCCAATCTCCAGTGACGTTTGTCTGCTCATTATTACATGTGAGTAATAAGGCAATTCAGAGAGAGATGCCCACCGCCTTTCAGGCCCTGATAAATTTTTGACCCAGGCTGCAATTTGCAACACTGAATTCCAAGTGCAAACTGCATGAAAAACAAACTCGGGGTTTCGTTAATGGTAGGATTCCAGCTTGGCAGGGCACATTCTCCCAGCAATACTTGTCGTGGTAGAGGAAACTGCCCCAGTGCTGAAATGGTGGAAGGCTAAGGAGGATGTGTCAGGTACCAATGGTTCTGTACAGCTTTTCTTGGGCTCATGTCTCCTGAGTTGAAAAATGGGTTTTCTACTGTGGATGTTATACACTGAGTGTAGAGCACAAAGAACTTTGTGAACTGCTTTCTGGAGAGCAAATACCTTTCAGTTATGGCACGTACAAACATACGTGGCTTATGCACAGTTTAGTAAGAACAGCATTTCACTGAACAGTCCTTGCATTTGCCCAGTCCTACTTGCTGCTCTCCGACACAAAATCACTCCTCTCCTTGTCAGAGATCCTCGGAAGACAAGCCACAGAAGAAAGCATTCCTGCCCAGGGCTGGATCCAGAGCCTGGCACTTGACTCAGTCAATACGGCGTGTCCCAGCGCCGGCTGTTTACAGGATGAATGAAATATTTTTCACCCTTTGTTTGCCTTGGTTCTTGGCACCTCTGCAAGCTATGAAAAGCTGAAAAATCTGGAGCTTGCCAAGATCTCTGTTAATGTGAAAACTTAATCTTTCCTCTGTACTCTGGCAGTCACATCTGACACCTCACATCTGATCTTGAGCAACACCAGAGCTTTCCACGCAGGATGGTGCAGAGCTGGGGCCCCACGTGCGTGCAGTGCAGGTGTCCCCCGCTGGGCCGTGCCAGGGGTGGGCAGGCACTGCTGCACTGTTTGCTCTGCTGCCTCAGCACATGCTTTTCAAAACCAAAACAGCGTGGCAGCACGCTCCACTGCTGTCAACCAGCCCCACTCCAGCAGAGCCAGCCAGCCCCACCGCACTCCCATCCCACCCAGCCCTCCACTGGGGGCTGTTCACACGGCTCACCGCTGTCTGCCCCACACTAGTGCTTCAGATACGTTGAATACTGCATGCAAGTTGAGATGAAATTTCTTGAATGGGGCAAGGATTATCAGGAAACCAGGCTGGGCAAGCAACTGCGCGATGTGCACGCCTGGTCCCATGCCCTGAAACACAGCACCGGCCGCGGTGCTCCGCATCCCCACACGAGCAGCCAGCAGTGGGAAGGAGCCCTGGCAGGCTGTAACAGGAGCTGTGCTCCCAGCTGCACGGCTGTGACACTCTCCTTGACACTGCCACGGCCTGCCCTCGGAGCCCGGGAATGGTTTCAGCGTTTCTCAGACGCTATCATATCGACTTACTGAAAGTATTCTCAGAGAGGTGTTTGCTTCCCTACATTTTGTTTGACTTAATAAAAGGTGACAGAGTTGGAGAGAAAGAGAAGCACATGTGTTCCTGGAAAGAAAAGAGGCCATCAGAAGCGTGACCGAGGCCGGCATCCCGGCACCTTCAGCAGCGCTGCATCAGTGTTGGCGGCAAGACAAGAAAGGAATACTTTATTTACTGCTGAGTGCCTGAGACCAAAATACAATTTTAGTCTCTTTCTCAGGTCAGGAATGTGTCTGTAGCTTAGAGCTAATTAAAATGTAAAATTACCTCCAGCAACTACAGAAAAGAGATCCTAATTTAATTACTCGTGAGAAATACTTTTAAGTTTCTTAGTTCACTTTGAGATAAACAAGTGAAACCACCAAGATTTGATGCTTTGGTGGTTTTTCATAACAGGAAACAGAAATAACACACTTCTGTCCGTAGGAACTTCCCTCAGTTCCCCTGCTGGCACTGTGGGAGCTGCTGGGGCCGCGTGCCAGCCCTGCACAATGCCGAGGAACCGCTGGAAGGGCACCGGGCACCGGACTGCAGCAGGACAGCAAAGTGACACTGAAAGCAGACGAGGTCTGCAGCAACAGTGAAAGTGGAACTCACTGGAAGATGAGGTCTTTGGCGGCACACCTAAGGTCGTGTCGAAGTGCCCAAGTCCCAGGCTCACACAGCCCTGCATGGTGCTCCCAGCCCTGCCTTCACCACACTGCTGGGCTCTGCAAACGCAGCACAGCCATGTGCACAGAGCAGGGACTTTTTCCCAGAAGCTTCTGCTCACTGCTGCTGCAGTGCTGTCTGCAGGTCTTCGTACAGCATCTCACTTCACAGTAACACAGTGCACTGCACAGAGGCAGAGCTGCACACACTGAGCACCTGCACGAAGAGGAGCATGGGCAAGCTCAGCTCTGCAGCAGCACGCTGTGTCCCCCAGGACCCTGAGATGCCCCTGGCCAGGCTGGGCTCCTGGTGCCAGCAACAGATGGTCACTTGTAACAAGGGTGAAGCGCACATGTCACTGAGACATGCTGCTAGAATGTGTCTTTCTCATCTGGAGAATCCGATTTTGCCATCCTCCCCCACCCTTTCAAGCTTAGAAATGTTAACAAATGCTGCAGTTCAGAGGTATGAACAAGGCTGTCCTAATAATGTGTCTCTCCAGATTCTTGTCATGCTGCCCTGGTGATATTCAGCGTGATAATGAAGGCAGCAGGGAAGGAGGAACAGAGAAAATAGCAAACAACCTGGGAATAATGCGGAGTTGCCATGAAGAGTCACAGATTCGCTTACTGGAATTTAGAGCGGTTTGATTTTCTCTCTGAAGTCCTCCGTGTTGTAGCAGGAGCAGCAGAACCACTGCTCAGCACTGTGGGGCAGCTCAGGTGCAGATGAAAAGCTGTGGCCCGGGCACTGTGTCAGCTCAAAGATGCTCTTCAACTACACGATGCAGATGGAAGGAGAGGGAGCAAGCAGCCCCAGGGCTGAGCTCACCTCGTGGCCCTGAGACGGTCCTGCTCCGCTCAGGCTCATCTCAGCACTGACAACACAGGTGACTCCTCCTTCCCACCAAGAATAAAGAGAAAGCAAGTAAGTCTTGTTTAAGGCACAGTGATACCTGATGAGTAAAAGCTGTGTAGGTGGCTATCTACACACACAAGTAGGGTTTTCTTCTGAAAATCAGCAATTACAGTAGTCTGTTTCTATTCTATTTCTAGTTCTATTCTAATTCTATTCTTCTGGATGACATTACACCCAGATGGTGCACACACAACTGTCACTGGGTGTTCAGAGTAGTAGGAGAGCTTGCATGCAATTAACAGAGTGCACTGCAATGGCAGTACTCCAAAGGAAGCATTCCAGGTGTGGTGGGGAGCAGAGCTACATCCCACTCTTATTCCAGTGAATCAAATGCAAATTCTGTTTTCTTTTTGTCCAATACTGTTCTGCCCCATTGAAAAGTTTCTTGGTGCCAGGAACCTAACCCCTCAGCCATGGAAGGATGGCACATCAAAGAGAAAGCTACAGGCTCAGAAGGTGTCCCCAGGGCACTGAGAAATGCCTCAGAATCCCAGGAAATCTTACTGCCTGCCAAGTACTCGACGATTACAGGGTCCCCCACGTGGCTGTCACTGACCTGCTCCATGTGTCTCTGGTGCAGAAAGCCAGGGACGTAATGAGCTGGCGGGTGATGTCCACCAAATGTCATTCCTGAACACATTCACCCCGGTCCCTATTCACCAGCCCCAGCAGCGAGGCTGCTTCCCCATCCACTGGCAAAGGCTTTCGCCAAGATTTTAGAATTCAACAATGAAACAGGCCTGCAACTAAAACATTTATCTGGCAGTTTTCCCTCTTTAAGTCAAAGTGTTATGTTGGCACACTGCGCTGTGGGTGGCGATTTGCCAGAGAAAAGCATGTGTTGGAAAACCTTGCTCAATATTATAGCAATCTCGTGCTCGCAAGCCTCGCACGATGCGAGGAGGAGCTGCCAGCAGGGCTCGCAGCCGGCCGCCCTCCCAGGCAGGAGAGGAGCAGAGCTCGACAGCCACCGGAGCATCGAGGCACTGCTGGCCAAAGGCAGGGGGCTGTGCAGGGATTGCTGTCAGCAGAAGGGACCTCTGTGGAGGAGAGCATACAAAGACACGGCTCTGTATTTTAGAAACATTTCCCTGTGGGTGCTTAGGTTTCCCTGGGGCCAGCTCAAGTGTTTTAGCACGGAGCAGATAATCCTCACTGAAGCAGAAAGGAAGGCTACAAGGGCTTGCCTGTAGCACAGAAAAACATATTGAGGAGCCAGCAGTAACTTAATATGCAGGGGAGGCCTGGGCTCCCAGGTCGGTTGCATCACTCATTTAGCAACACTCGAGCCATAGAGCAGGAGCTGGGCCTCCAAGCACACTGGGCACTGCGCTGCTGCCAAGTTCCTGCCGAGGGAGCCAAGGAATGAGCCAAGGCAGAAACACGAGGATGAAATGGAGGCTTGCAGAGCCAGGCTCACAGCTCCCTTGCCCTGTGCCCAGCTGACCGGTACCTGGCAGTGAGTGGGGCTGCAGCACCCTGCCCTCCCATCCCTGCACTGCTCCCTAGGCAGGTGGCAGAGGCTGATGCCACAGCTGAGTCCCTCACCAACACAGCTGCTCCTCATGCACGTACAGCCAAGTACTCCCACCGTGAATTTCTTAGTTGGGACTGTGATTTCTCGTTGCACTTCACACACAAAAAAAAAGCAATATACACTCATCCTCCTCACATGTTCGTGCAGCTGCAGCACTGCAGCAGGAGTTGCTTTGAAACACCTGGGTGTGAAAGATGCAGCACACAGAAATGCTCACAGTTCCTGGTACAGACTGAAAATAGAGGTGCAGAATGACAAACTTCAGAGCTAAGCAAAGCTCCTGCTAGTGGTGCAGCTATAGGAAGTGAATAGTCCAACCTGCTACAGTTATCACAAAGTGTGGTTAGAACAAAAGTGATTTCCGTTTAATGGGGTTTCCAAGTAATGCCATTCTGGGGTTTCCAGGATGCCCATCTCGCTCTGGTTAGAGCCAGCAGCAGGGCAGATGTCACTCAGGAAGTAACACTGCTGGGCAGTCGAGTTCCTGCAGCTGCAGAGCCGCTGCTCTCCTGACTTGCACAGAGCAAAGCCTGGAATCTAGCACACCTCAGTGGAAGTCAGCAGAAGAGCCCCCTTGTCAGGGCTCCCACCTGCAGCTAACAGAAGGCAACTGCCCAGGGTGAAGGGGTCAGAAAGCAGAGCAGGAACTCAAAGGGACTGAGTGACCAGGGGGACAGGTCCCTTCCCCAGGAAAAAGCACGCCTGCAAAGAGCAGGAGGGAGAAAATGCGTCCACAATTAATACTCCTATTTTTTTATAAGTGAACCTTTATAATTCTATCTGTCCCATCTCACTGATGTCAGGAGCTGCTATGCTTTCATATGTCTTAATACATGCAGTTCTGTAAGTTCATTTGAAAAAAATAGATGGCACTGTGCATGTGCCATCAGTGCAAGCCTTCCTTCCAAATGCTTCCCTCCTGACACACGCATGCAACGTATGTGCCTGAAAGCCTCCTCAGGAATCCTGGCTTGCTTCCTATTTAGCCTCCATTTGAACTGAAGCAGGAGATGGGAAAAGATCCTTTCCTTGCCTGCCGGCTGCCTGCCTTCTGTCTGCAGCACGGCTGGTCTCGCCCCTGCTGCAGCTGAGCAGACTTATACTGTGCACTCCAGTTTGGGATTTCTGTCCTTTGGAAGAAATCACCAGTTCCAACAGCAGGTTCTCCATTCACAAATGCTTCTCCCATCAGGGACGCAACTCCACTCTTTCCTCATTGCCCAGATCACATACAAAAGCTTTACCTTTCCTTACCTCCCTCACAATACACTTAACCTTCTTACTCCCTGGGCAAGCTCAGCAACCCATGCACCTTTGCTTTGTGTCTGAGGTCCCCTGAGATGCATGGTTTTGTGGGTTTCCAGTGCCAGAGACCAGAGGTGCAGACACAGCAGCATTTGAGGAAGGAGGTGACATCTTGGGGCTTTGCATTGCTGCCTTTGCGTTGTACACTTCTCTTCAGCCCAGCAGCCACTGGTGGAAGCCATGAGCAGCACTTGGAAATGTCCATGGAAGTGAATGGACAGCACAGAATCATAGAATCACAGAATTATAGAATTCTTTCAAGATGGAAGGGACCTTTAAAGGTCATCTGGTCCAACTCCTCTGCAACAAACCACTGCAGAACCACTTCACACTGTCACGTCACCACAGTGGGTGCTGAACTCGTGGGTGCTGAACTCATGGCTCCTGTCCGTAGGCATATGCCATGCTGAGCCCTGGGCTTCCCAAGGCACACAGCTTCCCTGCACCAATATAATGCCCGAATCACACCTGTATATCACATTAGCACTGTGATAGCCTATTTTCATCCTGATCCTTGCACTTACTCCTAGCTCTAAATTGTTCTTTATAAAGAGGTCTGCAGGGACCTTGTTATTTTTATTGCCGTAATAAGGCAGCTCTGCCGGAGAGAAGGAGAGTGTTCAGAAAGATAGCAAAGGCCCTGAGGCTGCCCGAGCATCAGGCAGGGCCTGTTGTAGAGGCCAGGCAACTTGGGCTCTTTCCTTGGTGAGCCCTTATCACTTTGGTCTGCAAAATGGGCACCAGGCAATAAATGACAAGGGGTGAGGCTGCCCAGCTCAGGAATTAACCTGCACCAGGATCCCTGACCATCCCTGACATCTCAGGACGTGGTAAACCTGCTGCCGGGCACACAGTGATGTGCCACCAGGGCCACCTCCAAAGACTCAACAGAACAGGCATTCAAAAAGGGGTCTGGGTGGACACTGGGGAGGTGGAGTAACTCACGGACACATGGGAATCGCATATCTACAGAGAGTCAGTGGCTGAAACAGCTATTGATTCCCTCCCTGCTACTGCCCAGTTCAAAAGCAAGTCCCCTGTCGTGTGTGACAGGTCAGAGCTTGGATTCAGTTTCCAAATCATGCAGTAATAACTCATAGAGATAAGGTTGAAGGTAGCACAAGCGTGACAGACTTCCAGGACTACAGCTGAAGCAAAAACAAACATTAAATAAATTGGGTGACAAGAGTTGTGCCCATCCTTGCTGCTGCCACTGCAGCCTTGCTGCTCAGAATGATTTTGTCCACATGTCAAAAAAACAGAAAATGCTGTTT
Source organism: Odontophorus gujanensis (assembly GCA_013399175.1). Lineage (NCBI taxonomy): Eukaryota > Metazoa > Chordata > Aves > Galliformes > Odontophoridae > Odontophorus > Odontophorus gujanensis. Next base: position 134,711 of record VXAB01000017.1, read on the forward strand.
CATCAAGACCAGAAGTGTTCCCTGGGAACATGGGCAGCTCAACAAAGCTTGAAATAGGAAGATTTCCAAACAAATTGTTCCTGCATTCTGAAGTCTATATCCCCACATACTTTCATGTTATGTATCATCCCTGACACATTGGAGTTATTGCACTGAGATGCTTCTGTATTAGAGAAAGACCATGTTTTGATAATGATATTTTGCAGGTTTTGTCCCAGCCGAAATATTTCCGATGTTTTGTCCAACGTAGCATTTCAACATTTTGATTTTTATTACAATTTAGGACAAAAAAAAAATAATCTAAAATATCAGAGTTTCTTGGGGGACCAATATTTTGTTTTCCAAACAACATTGCTGCTGAGAAACTAAAAAGTTAGTGCCTGGGGAAGCGATTCAGTGCTGCCACAGCATCTCAGACATAAGAGTACACTATACTAACAGATGAGGCTGTTGTAGGATGCTAATATGGAAACTAGAGCTCCTGCAAACCGCTCCTCTCCCTGGTGAACAGCGAGCTCAGTAGCTCACAACTGTTTGCTTTATAAGCTCCCTTGTCGCTACCATGAGGCCAAGCACACACATTTAGTTCCCTCGGCGTTCCTGCAAGACTTAATACTTATTCCAGGTTCCCTCTTGGCACAGAGAATCTGTTGGTTTGATCCCAAAGTGAAAGCGGCTTTTCTTGTCTCAATCCCATCGCTTTCAGCAAAGTGGCAACTCATTTTTCCAAACGTGCTGAGATTGAAAGACAGAGCTCTCCATGACATTCCTGCACAACCCACAGGGCTGGCCTGGAGGATCTGCAGTGAGAGCCATCCTGCCATTACCTCTGAGTTCCTTTTAAGATCTCACAAAGCAGGGACAGATCTGCCCATCGCAATGGGTTTGACTAATATTTCATTACCTATCTCCGTTGAAAACGTTGTTTGATTTAGGTTCAAAGAACTCATTATAGGGGGAATTTTTCTCTCAGACCGGGAAAAAAATCAAGTGCAGAATAAGAAAGTATCAAATGCTGAGCTAATTACGTTTCGCCAAGGTTTGGTTGGTATATGACTGTATCTGAGCTTTTGCTCATTACCAGTTGTATAATATAATTAATTTCTACTGCACACTTAATTAGTACCCCAAAAATAACCAAAGGGATTTCCACAAGCCTAGCTGGAGGACAAGAAATAAATCACCAAGGAATAGGTCTGGGGAAAGCCCCTAGTAAGGCCATTCTCATTACTGAAGTAAACACTCAGACGTTAAACTTTCTAAACAGACAGAGACTTCAGAAGAAGCTCAGAAGCATCTCAAGGTCTGCCTCCGTGCCATACTCAGGCAGTCAGACTATTCCTCATTCCACGGGTTAGGTGCTCTCATCCAGCTGATGTCAGTGGCTTTCTGAGCACAGTGCAGCTCAGGACCCAGTACCCCGCATTGGGTGAATGGGGCAGAAGCATGAGACACCCATCCCATCTGAGCACAGCTCCTGCCATTGCAGTACTTCGCTCCCAAGGCTGCTCTTCTTGCTAGGGTTAATTGCAGTATCTGAGAGCTGACACAGAAATACCACTTAAGCACTAGCACAGAAACCTTCTCCTTCCACCACTGGAGTATTCATTCTGAGACAGTGGAAAATGCCATCAATCCTTGATAGACCAGCAGACAGACGTGATCCCTCGCAGTCAGTCAGGCTCCCTCAGGTAATGCACAGCCACGTGAATTGCCTTGCCAGCTGTGCAGCATGCTTGGGAAACAGCCGTTCTGCTGCTGAAAGGCTTCCTCTTGGCCAGAGTTGTTCACCTCTGCAGAAGTAGAACATACTGAAAAGAGGTCACTTCAATTTCGAGGCAGAAATACAAGGATCAGATGGACTTTCCTACGTACGTGGGTTTGGTTTGTTCTCCAAGTAGGATGAGCTACTCTGAACTTTGGATTGAATATGGAAGGAATAGTTCTTTGTATACTTCTTCTAAGCCAGTTCACTCATTCCTGCTTTCTTTCCTTTTCCATCCAGATGCTTTTGCCCTTTGAAACATTTCCAGTTGTTTTCCCCTCAACTCAAAAAGAGAATGAAATTTGCCAAGTACACGTGTGCACTCTCTGTGAGGCTCTTCCAGCAGCTCAGCAAGAAATACAGCCCACTGGGATGTATAAAATCCAATGACCATCCTGGACTGTTTAAAGGAAAGTCAGATACCAGTAACCAAAAATCTTGCTGTAAAACATATTGTTCTATCTAGATCTATGTTTCCCATCATATTAGAGCCTAGAAGTTGGTCTCCAATTTCCCTGTATTGGAATTCTACATTATTCACCACTCCTTCTGAATCTGATGTGATCTGCAAAGTAGGAAATCTTGCTTTCTATGTCCTCAGCCAGGTCTTTCATACAGTCTAACTATCAGAAAGACCAGGATCTGCCAGTGCAGTCTCCTACAGTACATGCTCCTTTATTAACTTGTCTTTCATCTTAAAAGGCTTCTATTTATGCCTCCTTTCCCCACTTTGCTCCTGTCCTCTGGCCAATTTTCAATCAGTGAGCCAATTCTTCCCCTTTCCAACTCCCCACCTTTAGACATTAACCTCCGACGTGGGACCCTGTCAAACACTGTCTGAAGATCCAAGCCTCTCCTGACTGCTGCTTACCCTCTTGTCTATGCTGACAGGAGCGTATGTTCTAAAAAAAGAAATTTCCAAAAGTTAGCGAGGCAGAAAAGGTCCTTTCCGGAAACCACACTGGCTATCTTTGGTCAAGCTGTGCGTTTCTCAACAGGCCACTTTTCATCTATTAAAACATTTTCTAAGACTTGTCTTCACCTAAAGAGAAACGAACTTCCCTGCAAGACCCTGGTGCACATCTGGGTCGTTCCTTAAATAATGGTGGGAGGCTGTCCGCCTTCCACCTTTGAGGAATCTCCTGCAAAACACTTCAGCTCTGTGAAGTGCCTGTGAAAACCTTTCCAATTTAGACCCACAGTTCCTTTAACCTCTCTAATAAGAGAGCCATAGAGTAGGGGGCTTGGTACCAACCATCCACTTCATACCTGCGCTCCCTGAAAGCTTCGTTTTCTGTGCTCTCTTTTCCTTTGAGGAATAAAGTCTGGTTTCCACCTTTCTACTTACAACTTTGGTCCAGGCGACTCGGATGCATTCTCTCTGCCAGTAGCCGAGCCTGACATTTCTACTTGCCTCTCTACGCTTCTCTATTCCACAACCAATAGATTAAAACAAAATTAGCTTCCATCTTTGCTGCCAGCCCTTTCCTTCCTGCTGACATGCAGACTCCTCCAGCTTGTTCTCATCCTGCTCAGCTCCAATGCCAAAATGTCCCCAATTACCAAAGAATCCCATATATCCTGCTCTGTGTGTGATCACTCCTACACCATTATCTTGCCGCTCAATTCATAGCCTCTGCCTGCAAGCAGCAGTAAACCTGTCTCAAAGTGCCACTTTACATCCACATTGAGTCTCCTTGGTCTCCAGAGGAGTGTCTCAGCTCACAGTCACCTTCCTGCTACGCCATTTATAGAGATATGTGTGCACAAACAGCTTCCCTCCTTGCATGCCTGATGAGGAGATGAATATCTTATGTTGCTTACATAGCCTTATAAACAGGTATTTTCCCAGGCCACTATGTTGCTTTGCATGATTAGAAAGAGCTGACTTAAACACATTCAAACGACTGCATGGGCTAGTTACAGTAAGTGGTGTGGAGCAGTTGCAGTTATTATCTGCCTGTACGATGGGAAGGAGCAGGTCAAAACTTATATTGGGCAGAAGTTCTTAGGTTTGAGGCATTGTTGGGGAGGGATGAAAAGCTCAGCCCCCAATAATTTATGCATTCAGCACAAAGACTAAATTCCTCTCGGCTTCCCAATTCATCCAAAACGTACCAATGTAATGAGAAATGAAAATGGTTCTGCTCTACCTGCCCTGCTTCAACACTCTTCATACCAAGAAAGGCAGGCCAGCTCTTCAGCTTCAATAGCTTCACCACGTTGGCCACAGGTCATCCAAGGCAGTGATGGCTCTTCCCCAGAACCCTTTCTGACCCACAGAGAGCAGTACAAGAGCAGCTCTTCCAGGAGCCAGCAGAGCAGAGGGCTGAGAACCTCGCTGGTTTGTGCCCAAGTGCTGCACAGCCCCGGCTGCACTCACCTGGTCACAGCTGCTTGCGTGGCTGCCTCTCATGGCCTGGCAAAACCCTCAGTGCTGGGGCAGAAGTGGCAGGAGTGCTGCAGCAGCAGGCAGCACTGCAGCACTGTGCTCCCAAACCTCTGCTCGGCCCCAGCACCACGCTTCCCCCACCTAAAGAGCACCAAGGTCACATTGGCAGAGCTGCTGGCCCCAGAGCAGCTTTGTTTGCTCCAGACAGGCCAGGGGGAGCAGACAAGGGAGAGTCAGTCAGTGTTATCACAACTAATGCAGCTCATTAGAATAGTTTTAAACTCTGAAAGCAAATGAATACCTAATGAGATTTCCCCCCAGGTGTAATTAGCAATAAGCTTTACATTGCTCTAAAAATACCCTCCAATTTTTTGAAAAACTAAATGCAGATAACTGGAAGCTCTAGTTACACTTAATGAACTGAACAAAGCACAGTGAAAACTAAGAATATTTTAATTGTGTTTATTTAGCCTTCAGCAAAGGATCTAAGACATTTTCATAATCATCAAATTAATTCCAAAATGCCTCTTTGTAAGCTGTCCAGCTAGCATTGTCAATGTTGATCACACACACTGCACTCTTTCCAGATCGGACACTCAATTGACTGAACAGTGCATTATTCAAGGACCTGGAGCCATGTCTCCACCGATCTTTCCTTCCCTTGTTTCTCCCATGGGCTGTTTAGCACACGAAGGAGTTTATCAACTCAAGAAGAAACTCTGCAGTCCAGGTTAGTGAAAAAAAAAAAACAACCACGATTATCTTCTTCCTTCCATATCTGCCCTGAAAAGATAGGTGAGGAAAACACTCATCTTCAACATTCTTCAGAACTACTCAGTTGGGTACTGCCTTTCATGTTCACTTCAACTCAATTGGTAAGCTGATTTCATATTGCTGAGTACTGCAAATGACCAATTTATTTTGGCAATCATCAGCCAGAGCTGTCTAAAACTCTGACCTTTGAAAGGAAAGAAGCTGCAGCTTGATCTGTGGATCGTCTTTCCCTGGAAGAGCTCAGGGCTCAGTCCTAGCTTTCATTAAATAGGCAGCACATCAGCAGGGCACTGTGTCACCATTTCTGTACCTCTGCTGGTGGCTGCCAGCCCTCTGGGACCATGGGAGGCTGTCCTGCTGTGTGCTTATGTCCCCATCCCACCGCTGCCCAGGGCTGATGCTGATGCTCCAGGCTCCTGAGCCATGATACAGCACAACCACACCACGGCACCAGGAGCTGGGCAGCTTCATGCTAGATGGCAGAACTGCATGGGCAGCCCTTTCTCAGCTTCTCCACATGTCCCTGAATAAGCATGAAGGAGCAGGATGGAGGGAGGGATGATGGCAGTTCTCCATTCTGTTCCTCCTGACTGCGCTTCCCGGCCGCCCCCGGAGCTCATCTGGGGCCCAGGAGCATTTCCACGTAGCTCCAGGTAGTCAGATCCCATCGGTGTCCTTCAGGTCCCCACGCCTGGCTAGCTGGCTTCCTCTGAAGCATTGCAAAGAGGAGTTAATTAATTCTGACCACTCCTAATAGTCTTCTAGGTCACAAATTGGTGATTCAGCTTCATTAATTTGATTTCTAACATTTCATCCTTTGCACTCTCTGCTTGATTAGCTTCTTGAAATTTGGTTTCAGTAAATGGGATGAGCAAGGCAGAAACTTCCAAAGAGATTTTCCTCACTGGCATTTGGAGGACAAGCCACAGCACAGTGCTCCTGGACGTGCAGCACGGCTGTGCTTGGTTCTTTCACTGAGGCCTAAATCAGGAAAAACTCCAATGCAAATTGCACCAGAGTAACGCCAGCACAGGAGGAAAAACAGACCACAGAATATCTGAAAAGAACAAAGAACCAATTTTTCCGACAACATTTTCCTGATAGCTTTTTTAAATAAAGGCCAGCATTCATTTGTAGGCATATGTAAGCAGAGATCATATCTACTGAGCAGTGCCCTCTATCCATGCATTGTCAGAAAAACAAAGCAAGCAATGTCACTGCACTCATGGGAGCAAGAAGGCTCCACGTCACTGCATGCTGATCCTTGGTCTTGCATCATTTCTAGACAAGTCTCTGCTGAAAGGTCCCCTAAAAAGTGAGTTATAGGTTAGAGGTGGAGGAAATGAAAACATTATCCTACCCTTGGGATCAGGGTGGGGTTTAATAACTCACACCAAACTTATGAAGTGACCCAAAGATCACTATGGCTCCTTTTCCAGAGGAGAATAGGAATAATATCAGTCATATCCAAAAAGCAGCATTTAACTTTGTGATGCTGGAAGATTCATGACTTGGCCAGAGAAAAAGCAGAAAACATTTACAGCCACAGTGGTCCAGGCAGAAAATTTTACCTTTTGCCTCCATACAGATTGCTGAGGGACATCATCTTGCACCTGAATTAACCCCAGAGTCCCTGTGAGGCTCAGCCCAAGGCACGCACGGCTTTTCAGTCGGGTTTGAATCAGAGAGGTGTGTGTGGTTTTCCACAAAACCACAAAGTGATGCGATTTTGGGGCTACTCTACCCAAGTTTGTCACAGCAGAGATGTGAAAGCGGGCGGTCCCACCTGGCCTGCGGTTCCACTGCAAACACGTGGCACAGCTCTAGCTGCAGGAGGAAGCACGTTTCTGAGGCCAAAGGAAACCTTGAGGTGAAGACATTTTCTAGGAAATGAGCTGAAAGGCGCAGATGTACACCCAGAGCAGCGCAACCTGAGAGAGAAAACAAACCCACAGCTGTGGCTGGAAAATAAACCTGCTCTCGCTGCCCAGCTTTTCACATCTCGGGAGCCAATGAAAAAGTGCTCGAGTGTTCTCACTGCTCAGACATGTGCAACCTGGACCCTTCGCTGAGCTTATTGTTCCCTTGCAAAAGGCCCATTTATAGCAAGCCCAGCAAGCCTGAGAGGGGACGGAGGACAATGGCAATCTCTCCCATTCAGCAGCAGAGGCCTAGGAAATATTTGCTACTCCAGGAGAGCAGCAGAGGTGCCTTTTCAAAGCTCCCTTTGCTGGGAGCTGAGTGACAGCTGAATCACAGTGCTGCTTTCCAAGAGCCAGACCTCAGTAGCACTGCCAAGAGTGGCCTGTTGTATTCAGAGCCCCGACACAGCTGCAGTTACTGGGAGGTCTTGCCATTGTCCTCCCCAGCAGAAAGATGTTTCTGTCCCCCCTTCGTAGACCTCCATCGCTGCCCAGTACAGGCAGGCTGAATGAAAATGTCAGCAGCAAGCACCGAGCAGATGTGAAGGGACAATGCTCTCTGACCTGGATTCACCCATCACATGGGCCAGGCTGAGAACCGCTCTGTGAGAGCCATCAAGGGGACAGACGCTGCCGCCTGGGTGCAGGCACAGACCCGGCTGACAGCAGCAGTGCTTGGGGCAGGAGGGGAAAACCTTCCAGGGACTCCGGGAAGAGAGCGGCAGTCCCGAGCGGAGCCGGGTTCCTGCAGCAGCACGTGCTGGGAACTCCCCAGCCAACCCCACACTCCGTTTCTGCACCGTGCACACAGGTCACAAGCAATTAACACCTTGCTTTTGAAGGGAGGCTGCAGACTCAAAATCCAAGCTTTTGTAATCATAAGAAGAACTTTTAAAAAGCATTAATAATACAATACGTCCAGGAAGTAAAGATGACAGCCAGTGGTGTCATTCTGTCTGCAGAACAGTAAAGTGAGATTTATTCAAAACAAAATAAAAAAAAAGTGGAAATAACTAGAATAGTTTCACAGTCCAAAATAAATAAGACACAGGGAAAAAAAAAAAAAAAAAAAGCCACAGAACTGAGGAAACTAAGAAAAAAAAAGTCATAAATGTTCAAAACAAATTTTAAGCAAATATTGTCCCCATTATGTTTGCGACGCTTCGGCAGTGAGCGCTGGAAATGCAGCTCATTAGTCAGGTGCTCACATTGGGATCCTAAATATTCATCAGAGGTGAACACATTGCACCCACACAAAGCCCCCACGCTGCCAATGGCGTGCTGGTGGGCACGGGATCCTGGCAGCCAGAGAAAGGACCAAGCAGCACAGCTGAGAGCTGAGCAAGATGGGGAGAAGAAGGGGAATAAACCTGGGAGATATGGCAGCAGGGCAGCCAGTGTGGTCCGGTGGGAATTTTACTTTGTTTGGGAAACAACGGGCACATAGGAAAGGGCTGTGAGCTTGGGGACTGCCCAGGAGAGCAGCTGCCTCGTGCTGTCAGCCCGAGCACAGACAACGTGGGGCGGCAGCCGGGTGCAAGGCGGCTGCAGGCACCTCCAACGTGGGGCCAGCAATCTCTCACCAGGTTTGAAATGCAGATGAGGGTCTGTAGAAAGGACAGCAACACAAATATCATGGAGCTGAGATGAGACAACTTTGAAATGTGGTAAGGCTGAAGGAAATTGACTGGGACTAAATAAAGCCTGAGAAATACACTGTGGAAAGGGTTTGATGCAGTCAGAAAGTAATTACATTAAAATAATTCTACTTTACAACATTTTTTGCATCACCAGAATCTTTGTCATGGCCTTCCTCAACCAGTGGCAGAAGCCAACGGTTCCAAAAGAAAACAGCCCTGAAAAAAATCCCATGTGCAGTGCACTAAAGACAATGACACCACAAATCCTCCCCACAGCTGCTCAGTGCATCCAGGTGCATGGCTACAGCAAAACCACCGTGCTGCACAGTGGTCCGGGCTGCAGCTCACTGCTGAGTGATGGGAGAAAGCCACAGGATGGAGCAACTTCTTCCCCACACTACAAACCAAGCAAAGCGCCTGCACCGACAGCACAATGGGGCCATTGAAAGCAGGGAGTGATAATGGGAGAGGAGGCGGCACCACTCAGCTTAAAACCAAAGCAGATTCTTCCCAGAATTCACTCCCAGAGGCATTGCAGTGAAGGGAAAAACAAGAGGGTAAAAATAAATTCAACTCTGATCCACAGTAATTGCACAACGGGGATAATAGGGATCTCAGAGGTGGAGATTATAAAGCGGTAGAGTTTTAAAAGTTAAAACTGTGAGCACCAAGAATTAAAGCAAGAATTGATGAATACAGAAAGTACATCTTAAACGGCCTCAGCGCTGCACCCCAGAATGGTCCCCCAAGGGCTGCGGCACCGGGGCCGTGCTCAGGCTCCATCCCAGGGGAGCACTGTGCCCTGTGCCCCAGGGCAGCACGAAGCCCCCACTGCCCTCCCACCATCCGATGAACCGCAGCACTTCCCAACCCAGTGCAGCCAGACTCCCATTTCTCCTCCTTTGCTTTCCGGTTTCTGAGCCAGCAGTCTGCATTCATTTCATGTTTGAAAAAGTTCTCACGTAACCACAAAGATTAGAAATATATTTTCTAAAATGAGAGCTTATACTGCACCAAACTCCAACGTCTCGCAACATCTGGAAGTAAAGCCCCACCAAATACCACAGCGCTGAGTCACGTTACCCACAGGACACCCGCGAGCCTCTTCCCGTCAGCGCCGAGCTGCGCTGGGTGCTGGGGTCCCGGGAGAAGCCCTGCCCTGGGATCACGGCCAAGGACAGCGCTGACCACGGCCTCGCTGGGCCGTGCGGAGCCATCTCCTCTCCACGCTGACAGTTCTCCTGTCCGTAGGGAAGTGGTGTGGATACTGCACGCAATTGTACCACCTGCTGATGCCTTCTGCACAGAACAGTCCTCGGCGTGTGACCGTTCCGCACTTCAGGAAGAGATGGGAAAACTTTTTTCCATCATCACTCTTCCTCTTGCTTCTTCCTTTAGGAGGGAAAGCTCAATGATTGTTTGCACATAACGAAGCCAAGCAAAAGAAACTGAGCGCCCGCCACTGGGACAGCTTCAGGACGAGGAAACTCCGGGAGCTGCGGGAGGAGGACATCGTCAGTGCCGGAGCTGAGGAGGGACTCAGTGCTGGCAGCAGCAGCGGGGTCTCCTTCAACGTCACACCAAATTTATATGTACCTCAGAGTAGAGACGTCATTCTTTTCCGATGAATGCATTTCTAATGGGATCCAAACAAGTCTAACGACACACAGGGTTTGGGGGGAAATGAGGTGGTTTGGATTCAAACCCCAGCTTCCATCAGAATGCTGTGGGCTGCTTAGGATATCTGTGAACATCATTTTACAATAACTTAACACAGATATATATATTAAAAAAAAAAAATCTCTGGAGGTTACAAATTTGCAGCTGGATCCTAAAAGCTACATAAAAAGCTGTGCAAGGAGGAGTGGTGGGGCCCCGCAGAGCTGCGGGCATAGGTGCCTGGGGGCCATGGTCCCACCACCTGCCCAGGCCCCACCGTGACGGCCACGATCACGTCCTGACTGCCCTGGAAGCAGCAGGCAGCTCCTCCCAAGCTACCCTTAGTGCTGCCTGCAAGCCAAGGGTGCCTGGGCACCATCCGTCCACCTCCCACCACCCGATGGGCTCCCAGCACTGTTGGTCTGGCTGCAGGCACAGCCATGGAGACAGCGAAGCACAGGCACATGGTTTTTTTCATGTCCACCAGATTATAACTAAAAATATTTCGACAGCTGTTTCTCTTTGCTGCAGAGGAAGGCAAGGAAAGGGAAGCACATGGTCCAAGTTACTATCTCAAGGATATTTGCCTTAATGTTGCTACTAAAAAGAACAGGCATCTACTATATTGCCAAAAATCTATATCCTGCTGCACACTGCAGATCAGAGAGTTCCCCCTCCACCTACGGAGACTTGGAGGACACCTGAAGCGCCCTCCCACTGCCCAGTGCAATGGGTCAACTGGTGGTTCAGGGCCTTGGCTGACTCTTTTCTCACCCTCTAAAGCACAACAGTGACTGAAAAGCAGGAGGGAGGGCCCGGCCCTACTACCTCCCAGGAGATGCTGAGGTGAGTGCCACCTGTGCACATTTGCTGCTCCTGGCCAACATCACCACACCCAAAGGTACTGCTGAACTCGCTCTCGTGCAGCCTCAGATCAGAGGATGGCACTGGCACTTTCAGGAGGCTTTACAAATGCTTTAGGAAGTGCCTCCTGAAAACCAGCCCTTGGCCTTGCTGATTCTTTAGGCTTCACCGCAGCTAACCTGGAGGAAATGCTTCCTTCGTGCTGACTCCTGGTGTGACATCTGATCTGGCAAGGCAGCATCTACACTATTTTAACTGCCTAGTAAATATTTCACATGCTTCTGGCTTGCAGTTCATGCAGTAGAGACAGCCTTGTCCCAGGTAACAAGCTACCCCTGCCTATAAGGAGCAAGAGTGTGAGCCTTTCTATCCCAGCACATGAGAGAACAGTAGCAGTGTCACCATCCTTAGCTAATTTGGCACTTCAAGCAGAAAAAGGGGCTTTTATCTCTTCCTTTTCATTATAACACGGGGAGACAAACATGAGATATCAATAAGTAACTAAGCTGGCTACTGAGGACAAACAAATAATTGCAGACAGTTGCTTGGTAAGTGATAAGCCTTTGGGGCTCGATCACCACCTGTAGGCAAGCTTTGATTCATACATGAGATCATGGAGGAGAAAGTCAGGCACAGAGCAGGCGTGTATGGAGCAGCACATCATTCCTCCTGGTACCTGGCACAGCAAACACAACCAAGTCTGCCTCTGCAAAACCCAAGAGAGGATGGAGGCAGAGGACGCTATTCCAGTGCTTTCTCACCAGATTTTTATCTGCTTTTTGCCCGCATGCTCCTCCCTGCTCCCACCGAAGCACACACACTCCATGGCAGGACGATGCTCTGAGAGCCGGGGCAGCTCCGAGCGGAGGAGCTGTGCAGGGTCCGCTCCGGTGCAGCGCACAGCCCGGCAGCTGCAGTGCACCGCAGCCTCACTCGTTCTGAAAGCAGACAGAAATAACTTGAGCCACAACCACATGCTGAGTACGCGCAACCCAGAGCATGAGGTCTGGCCTCGGCTAAATGCAGACAGTCTGAGGCCAAGGCCACAAAGCTCCCCGCACCGCTCAGCCCTCAGCTGCCCCGTCCCGCACCGCCCCGTCCCGCACCGCCCCATCCCGTGGGCCGGCCGGACCTCTCCGGCAAACACAGCAGCCGCTAGATGGCAAGCTCACAGCCCAAACGGAACGCTATGGACTGTAACGGGCTCCCCAAGAGCTGTAAAATCGAGAGAGCAAAAAGCCAACAGGGTTAAAAAAAAAATAAAAACAAAAACAGAGAAACACAGCTCGAGCCTCTACCAAGTTCAGTTCCTTCGTGCATCTCCACCATAGTGCACGGGGATGAACAACAACGAGCATGCTGCCAGCAGCCACAACCCACCCCCGGGTACCACGGTGTGGCTCCGGCCGTCCCTGGCACCGTTACCGCAGGAGGAACACAGCCACATTCCAGCACAGCCGCTAAAACAGCGATGCCTTAAGCCAGAAAAAAAGATGCAGCCTGCAAATAGCACGGCTAAGGGAGCCCAGATTGCAGATCATGTATTATTCATTGCTATCGCTGTAAGCCCCCAGCCAACCTGGCTTTTCAGTGGCAGCTGCAGGAAAGGTGGGGCCACTATGTAGATCAGAAATATCTTGCAAATGACTCTTAGGTATTAGCTGCATGTCTGTGAAAAGAAATGAATTGCACAGTAGCCCAAGCTCTACACAAGCAATCATCTTTGTCTCGCAAAGTGGCCATTTGTATTTTATGTCAGCCCGTTATTATCCTAAACCAGTTCTTGAGCAAAGATCAAAGCTAGCCCGGGTAAGGCATTCCCCACTCATTATGTGCCGGTAATTTTTCTGAGCAGGAGTCCTTTCCACGTGCTGGAGGCACAGCAGTGGGCGTTGCTGTATGTGCAGCCTCTGAAAAAAACGGGCCGCACCGAGCCGAAATTTCAACAGCGATGCTGAAGGAGCTCCTGCCTCCGCTCCCGCAGCCTGAGTGCTCAGGAGCACTGTGTGCCTGCAGAAATACACAGGCAGCAACGTGACAGCAGCTGTACAGAACGCTCTACTCCCACTATTCAGCTGGAAGGGGAATCGTCCCTTACTTCAAGAAGAATAGGAAATAGATCAGCTTTTGTTTGGTGTCCAAGCGACTTCACCGTGCTACTGTGCAGGGCCAGACCAACTCCCAGGCAGTGAACTTACCTTGTACACCTCCAACAAAGAGTCCATCAAAACTATTTTTCTTTGTACACCAGACTCAGAAGCTCATTGTCCGCAGTACAGCCGGGCTGCTCGCTGTATTCAAAGTTGCAGCAGTTGCTGTGTAAACCAGATTCAAATATTCCTCCCATCCACAGTTATGTTAAGAATGCCAAGCAAGAATAATAAACTCACAAGCATTAGTGAAAATATTTGCCTGATGATTCGATGATGCTCCTTCACACCCCCCTGCAAATCCAGCCCAAACCTATAAATACAGCGATCCCACTGCTCCCTGCTCGTGTATCTGCAGAGCCATTCACCAGAACTCTCTATATTATTTCCAAGATTACACTTCCACGTGATTTATTGAGAAATTTTGCACCATCAGTTCTGAACCACATTAACTCATTAGATCTGTTGATCACCGAAGTCAGGGTGTTCCCTGCTCGTGAGACAGTGACCATCTGCTCCTTGCAGCTGTGAACTTCAGCTCTAGAAAAAAAGATATTTTCATTGACTTTCTGCAAAAACCCAAACGGGGCACTCAGAAGTCCATTTGGATGTCTCATCCACATATCCTCCCTGCTCTGCCTTTTTAATTTCATTCACACAAGCTGGACAAATTTCTCCTGAAAGGGAAGTGTGCAGCCCTAAGCAGCAACACATTGCTCGCTTCGCTCTCCTGGTCCCACTCTTTCCTGCTTTCGCACCCACTCTGTTAAATCGTTGACACATCTCATAACCACGTCCGTTATGACCAACACATTTGATCAGTATGTTTCAAACCTGAGGGCTGCATTTGCTCATTTAATGAGCAATATTTCAGACATTTTCCAAACTTCCTGTCACCAGCATTAGCTAACACGCGAGCGATCCAGACAGGCTCTTTTGTTCAGAGCAGCTGTGCTGTAAAACAGGCTGAGTATCTTTGTGGCCACGAACTGCTCTCCAAGGTCTCCCCATCCTCAGTCTGCCATATGTTGCCCCTATAGTTTGTACAAACTCTTTCATTTCCTCTCTACCCTGTTGCATTTCATCAGGTTAATCTAAAGAGTGCACACCAGCATCCAAATGCTGTCTGCTTGCAGCACTGCGTGCCCCACTGTTATGCAGAGGGCAAACAGCCTTGCACTGCAGTTCTTTACACGACCTCACTGAGTCCTTTGGTTCTCAAGTTTCTCAGCTTTGTGGCTGTCCTGCTTCCAAGGATCCTGCTGAAAGGCCGCATCCAATGCTGCCTGTGGCAAAGGCAGTGCTTGGCAGCTGTGCTGCTATCTGTGGTCAAAATCCAGAAGCCAAAGAAATTTAGAACTGGAAAACCAATGAAGACTTCTGAAGCCATCCACTGAGGTTGCAGAGAGAGAGCTCTGCTCAGCAGCCAAAGCACTGGGGGCAGGGCTTGGCTTCCTGCTGCTCCACTGACCCACACGGCCCTCTGCTCGTGTCAGCAGCAGGTTCTGAGAAATGCAGAGCAGCCATGTGAAAGGGCAGAGCTGTGCTGTGCTGACATCACGGGCTTCATGAGAGGAGAGTCTGTGTCCGACGCTTGCCAGGGAGAGCCTGCAGGGCCTTGCTAAGTGACAAGCAGCAATGGTGAGAGTGAAGAAACGTTTGCAGTCTCTTGAGCAATAAACAGCAAGAGGAGCCTCTTCAGTTCTGCTTCAGCTTTGGAGGCCAAAGAGACATGAACACATGTCAGGCTTAGTGTCAGAAGGATGCTAATGCACCTATAGCCCAGTCTGACAGGCAGCCCCACTACCTGCGGATCTTCTCACAGTGCTGCACTGGCTGTGCCACCCAGAAACCCCACACCAGTGGCTGCTGAGAGCTGCGTGGGCACAGCCAACTGATGGGCAGCACCGCATCCCCCCACCAAAACCCTCTGTCCGGATGGGGACCTGGGACTGCCATGTCCCCGAGACTGCCATGTCCCCAAGACTGCCATGCTCCTGCTGCGGACAGTGCTGCACATTTAGGAAGTGCTGTCCCTGCTCTGAAAACCACTGCTAGGCTGAAGTCGTCGGACTCAGTCAGAACACCACCACTCCCAGGGTCAGGGGGACTCCCTGCCCTCCTGCCACGACAGCTCATCTCCTGTCACCCTGAGCAATCTGGGCAAGATACAAGCAGCAGCAGCACTAAATCCTGCTCTCCTCTGGGAAAAAGCCAAGGCTGTGAGCGTAAAGCACAGGCTGTGATTTCCTGCCCCTCCTGCAAAAGGAAGCTACAGTCCAAAAAGTAGAGAAAGAACTATTAATCCTGAAACAACCATTTTAATGTTGGTGATCGCATGACACAGCTGCAGAAATACCAATTCAATTAAAAGAGAACGTGTAATATGCCAAACGTGCTGGACACTGACACAGAGAAGGAGATACCAGATCAGGGTGCTAAGAAGAGGAATTACTAGCGATGGACCGCCAGGGAAAGACACCTCTAGGACCACTGTTCTCCAGACAGATCTCTCACATCAAGAAAGAACTAGAAAATCAGTAAAAATGGCAGATTCTCTACAGAATCTCCTACAGTTCTACTTCATACTGCCTACGTGAGCCAAGAGCAGCAAGGTGCTGGGCTCCTTGGGAAAGGAACAGTTTACGGACTGGAAAGAAAACTAATGCACAGCCCCAGCGGGTTTACTTTTACACAGGTTTTAAAGAGATGGAGAAATAAGCAGCTATTGAGTTAGCACAGAGATGGGCTGTACAGCTCCGGCAGCTACGGTGTGCTTAAGCACAATGAAATAGGATGAACAGCACCCTAATGTGGCTGACTCACCCTCGTTACCCAACAGCCTAAAATGGGGAGGGGGTCTTCAGAGAAGATCAGAAAACGCGTTTTGAGATGTGAGGTTGCATGGAGCGTGCAGCCCAAGCTGCGAGGGCCCATTACTTTCCACGGGCTGCATCTGTACGATCGCAAGAACTCTCCCATGTGCAGAGCTCAACAACTACTTTGTTTTCAGAGCATCCACAACCATTTGCAGAGACTGACAGACATGTGTGTGCAGACACACGCCGCGCTGCCGCGGGGATTTGCCCTCTGTTCTTTCTCACTGTGGTTTTCCTCAGTCTAAAATAAAAGTACGCTCCGCTGCGGCCTGTTGTGCAAGAAAACATAACACAGGAGTGTTTTATTTGCCTATGAGCATCATAATCTTCATAGATCGATATTAAAACCCTTCACGCTTATTTTCACTGCCTTCTTCAACCGAACTTAGGAACTGCGGTGTATCTTGAGAGTGCTGAGCAGCTGCAAACTAGCCAAGGGATCACATTCCCACAGATGGTATTAGAGCCCAAAGCCCTTCATGTTTGACTGCGGGATATGCACAGGTCAAACGAGAAGTTACACTGTCTGGGAACAAAGTTTCACAATCCTCACAGACAGTGCCATTTCTTTTTACAGTTCTTTGATTTAATGCCGTTCTCCTGCAAACTGCTATTTTACAGTGGGGGTTTTCTGCAGAGGTAATGCAGGGCCAATTAACTTCCACCAGAGGCCATCTTCCATGTAAATTCTGCTATATCCAAACTCTGTAGCTTCTCCACTGACTGCCTGATTAAATGTAAGGTTTGAAGCGGCGTTTTCAGCACTAATCTGACAGGTGTCCAGAGAAATGCATTGGGCTCTGCAGCGGTGTGGGGAGGTGACTGGGAGCTAGGACTCCCAAACTCCAGATCTGCTCAGTGTTATTAATTACGCTTTGCCAAATTTCTAACCCTCATTTACAATCTGTCAGAAGCACACAGTGAGGGGGGAAGGAGGAGGGTCTCACCAGGCAATAGGCACTCTCCCTGCCCTGCCATCGCTCACAGCGCAGCACAGCACCAGCAGACAGCCTGAGAGCAGCCCATACCAGCAGTTTGCTCAGGAAAAGGCTGATGATGAACACTGTAACTTGCTCTTGCTTGTCATTAGCAGCACCAGAGAGGATGCTATTAAGTTCAGAAAAAGTCAGCAGCACAAAACCACAGCATCTGACCAGAAACTGCTTCCATGCACTTTCTGCCCACGTTCAGTACCTCCCGTTTCAGAATATGTATTTGGGAGGTAGTGACCCTCAGAAAAGTCAGAAAAAAAGACAAAACTTAAGAGAAATAGATGCTTTCATGATGACTATTTCAGAAATGAGGAGAGCAAAAAGATGCCAGTGCCTGCTCCTCATGCAGCACAGCTCAGCCACGTGCTCAGAGGCAGCAGCAGCTTGTTCCCAGCCACTGCCTGGAGAGGTGAACCCTAGAATCCTCTTTATTTTTAACCACAGCTCAAGAGCTGCTTGGCAGATACAAGCTCTGGATTGCTAGGCAAGAGCAAGGTTTTGCTGTCTTGCAGCTGAGAGGTTAGCCTGACTCCCACAAGAGCTTTGTTTCCTGACCTTGAGTATTCAGCAAACACTGTAAAGGGCACAACGGTCAATGGGGCAGCCCATTTGCAACAGGCAGGGCAATAGGCAATTATGCTTTGGAGACAAAATGATTGTATGCATGTGTATTTGAGAAAAAGCAAGAGAGACCAGGGGAGAAAGAACTGACAGAACCAAAACAGGCTGTTTCTCAAATGCCGTGCCCATCCTCAAAGTGCCCGAAGCAGTCGTGGCCTTCAACAAAAGTGTCACCTACAAAACCAAAGGCAAACAGCGAGCACAGGCACAGGATGAGATCTGCTGTTGACTGAGCCCTGCTGCCTTTCTCAGCACCCACACTGCACCCAGATTAGTCTGCCCTGGCCTGAATGCCTACCACCAGGAGTTGGTCTGAGTGGATCCCTGCTCAGGGCTGTCCTGGGGTGCAGAAAGATAAGAATTTCCCAACTCAATCTGGACATAATATAACTACTCTGCCTGTTCTGCTGCAATTTCAGAGTTTTCCAGCTGTATTCACAATGTCTTTCTTCTTGTGAGCTTCCAGAATTAATCACCAGTGTATGAATTTGGCTTCCCATCCCTCTTCCCAGCTGACAGGAATTGATGGCACCAACTGCCATCGCCACAAAAGATAAGTGATTCCTTCACTAGCATGGCAGACATATGCCAGCCAGGAAGAGAAGATCTGATCATCAGACTTGCTTGTTTTGGCTTTTCAATGCACAAAAGGCTGTTTTTCTCAGAATTAGGGTGACTGAGACAATCTGTTTTTAGACAGAGTTAGAATCACAAGATAAAAGAGGCAGAAATCTTCTCATCTGCATATTTATCATCAAAATGCAGCAACTGCATAATTTAAGCTTAGTGTTAAAAGCATTGTATGTATATTTTAAGGTTTTCCTACTCAGGTGCAAAGGAGACATGCTTTCACTAAGGAGGTTAATTATTTCCTAATGGTGTGAAAACAGGAAAGAAAAAGAAAAAAAAAAAAAAAGGAATCAAAAGGAATTTTCTTACCCTCCCCCCTCCCCTGAGGCGCAGCACAGAGACATCTCCGTCCACATCCCTCCCAGGCACTCACAGGGAAGGGACTCACAACAGCAGAGCCCAGGCTTGCTGGCAGCCTGGTCCCAGGGAGCCCACAGAGGGTATGGACACGTGCACAAAGGTGTGAGTTGTAGGATTGGCAAAGGGAGCAGAGCAGACTCTCAGCTCATTACAGCACTCGCCTGAGGTGGGCAGCTCTCAGTGCAAGGGGTGGGCACAGCCCCCCGCTGCGTGCTTGGCACTGCAGAGCCAGGTGAGCACTGCACCCAGCCACTGCCTCCCTCATGGACGAGGAGAGAGGGGCAGAAGGACTGGGAACAGTCTGTCTCCACAATGGGTACGATGGAGGTTTCCCCATTCTACCTCCCCAACTCTGATACACATATGGTGCCCTTACAGTCCACAGAGAACCAACAAGTTGTGCATGGGATCCATCTCTTAGCGAGACAACGCATTCTGGCTTACTGCTGTCTTTCTACCTGACTGCATCCTTAATGCAGATGTTTTTGCATGACCTCCAGAGCTGTCCATGCAGACCTGCAGAGTTCCAGACCTTGGTTTCACACTTCTCCTCCGCTCCCCCTCTTGCCCAGCGATGTCTCTGTGCCCAGCAGACCCCACACACTCACAGCTGGCTGCTGTCCCCTCGCTGGCACAGCTCTCATGCTCCCTGCTGGCTGCCTCCATGCCCTCACATGGCCACAGATCACTGCACTGTGGCAGCCCTGTCCCTCATACCCACAGTGCCCACAACGAGCTGATGTGCACATGTGGCTTCTGTTTAAAGAGACAACTTAGGAGGGCAGTGCCTGACAATGCACTGCAGCCTGAAGACAGCCAATCAAACCAATAAATCCCCACTCGCTCCCCAACAGCTGTAGCCCAATTAAACTCAACAGTTCACAGGTGTTCATGTAATGACTTTAACACAAAACGCACCGTTCCCTTTAGGGGCCTTTAAAAAAATTTAGAGCTCTTTAAATTTTATATACCAACAACATCAAACCAAAGTAGGAAACAATAAAGAAAGAAAGGAGATAGAGCAAAGAAAATACACAGTGTCAGCATCAACAACTGCCTAATTAAACAACGGCCACCAGGAAAACACACATCCTGCTCAGCCAGGCACAGCCGTTCCCGAGTTGTGTGTGCTGATACAGAAGCAGCTTTCTGTTCAACCTTTCAGCACCACTGCTGCAGCCACGCTCCCATCCACCAAGCCCCTCTGCTTTCATCCTCAGAGCAGAGCTGTGCATGGGTGCACTGCAGCACGGTGAGGCCCCCACCTGCCTCCCCCCTGCCCAGAGGTCGGGGCTGGCAGGGCTGCAGCATGCTGGGGCAGAGCTGTCCACCCCAGGGAGGGACGATGACCCCACAGCTGGCTGTGGCCCTGCAGCTCATGCCAGTGGATTCAGGGAGTCCTGGCAGAGCTGACACCTTTGCCTTTCTGCCTGTCGGTGCCATCTGTCCGTGCTGTGCTGGCAGCAGGCTCCTGCTAGGTGCCTCCTTGTTCTTGGGTTGTTCCACCTTGCTGGAGGTTCTGGCCACAGCATCGTTACATTCTTCTGTAATTCTCCCACGTTTGCAGGTGTTCCCTCCCCTTCTAACGTGCATTCTTCCCCAGTCTGCTCCCACTGAGCTGCACGAGTCTCTTCCAGTGCCTGGACCACAGCACAGAGCTGCTGTGTCCTGAGCAGCAGGAGGGGTGAGGAGCAGACGATGCGATTCTCATGAACCTCAAGGAGGAAACATCAGGCTGGGAAGAACAGACACTCTGGGGACTCAGCAGGGCCCTGGCGAGGCAGATAATCTGCAGCACCTCAAGCCTGGTGGAGGGAATCGCAGTCCAAAGTTTCCTTACCGCTGCTATTGGCTTAATCACATTTGTGACTCCTAGCTTTCCTATGGCAAGATACAGAAAGTGGATGACACTTCTTTTCTGAAGCAATCCCAGCTTCAGCTTTTCATTCTTGCAAAGATATGTGATGTATTCTTAGAAAGAAACATTTTTGTCCAGAAGATATTTTTTAAGGGGCGCTGAAAAAGGTACCAGCTCCATTCTGAGGCAGGAGGCTCTGAGAAGGGCAATGTTTCTCTTTATCTCACCAAAACAAGAGAACTTAAGAAGCTGAATTTTTTTCAGACTTCAGAAATGAAGGTCCACTGCCAAAACAGAGGGTTTGTGCAGGGTTCCCAAAGAGGATAAAACCTGCTAGGTCTGCAAAACCAGGAATGTGTACAGGACCAAACCAGGCAGCTCCAGATCATGAAGTCCATTTTCTATCGCACAGACAGAAGCAGAAAAATCCCTGACCCCAGCCTGCTTTGCCCACAATGTGAAATCTGAATGTCTTTCTAGAAGCAAAAAGATGCAGGGCTCCATCCTGCATCCACCCTCAGCCTCCTCTGCTTAGAGGGGTTATGAGAGCACTGCCAGAGTCCTGCTGGTGCTGCAAAACGTAACCTCAGTCTTAGAGCAACACGGGGGTATTTTCAGCTGCATATCTTATTCATGCACCTACAGCATTAGCACTCTAGGCCCCAACCTGAGAGATTCCTTTAGGAATTACTGTAATATAAATAGTAAATAAATAGGAATAATTATCTGAGGATGATAACCAGTGATTTAGATATGAAACAGCCCCGGGATGCAAGTGATAATCTCCTGAGATACTCAGCCATCCTTTCAAGATGCACGAAGACACACAAGTAGGCTAATTACAAAGGAAAATGTCTCTTGTATATAAATCTCATCTAAATTCAGAAGCGATGCAAAAACAAATCCAGAAGACACTCAGGAAAAGTTCAGTAATGTAGCTGGGAAAGGTTAATTTTTAGAGATTATTTTAAGATAACCCAGAAACTCCTTAAATACAAAAATAGTTAAACCTGAAATAGCAACTGCAAGTGTCACACCAGAAAGGCACCCTAAAAGGAACAGAGCTATTGAACTGTGGAAGCACAGTGGCAAAAAACACAACAATTTCATTTTCTTAGTTTAGTTTCAATTTATAATTCACACAAGTAGCTTAAACACGTTGATTTGAGATCAAAACAGAACTGCAGGTTACATAGCATCTGTTCTATAGGAGGGTGCTGTGTGCACTGAGATAATTTTAGATGAACGTGTTATAAACAAGATCTGTGGAACACTGCAGAGTAGCAAGTTCTGAGGGAGAGAAACATACAGTTTAAATGCATAAATTGTTTAGAATGTTTAGAATGTGGTTGTAAAGCAATCAACCAAGGAATCCGTGTCCCAGAGTCGGACAGCTCACACAGATGAAGCAGTTGCTTCCTCTGTATCTAATGTAAGGCATTCACCATTTGGAGGAGCACGTTCTTACTCAGCGATCTCAGCCCTTACTCAGTGATCACAGAGCTGCAGTTTTTAGCCACCACCCTTGCTCTTTTCCAAGCCCAGCACAAGCTGGCACACGGTGCAGCCTGGCTGGGAGAGGCTGGCTGATGGCCACACAACACCTCTGAGCCAGTGCAGACCTACACTGAGGTGTTATTTGGGGATGTGGACATTTTTGCTGTGAATTTCTGAGGTCACAGCTGTGTACATAAATAAATAAAAAAAAAATCTTTATTCCTTTCTAGGGAGGATGGTTTTGGAGATAGCCAGGAGCCAAACTACACCACCAAGACACCTTCCAGATTACAGCAGAGTTCATCTGTCCACACATTCAGGGACACAGGGCTGCTAGCTACTGCTTGTCCCTAGCTTGATGGTAGCAACTGACATCCCACAAAGAATCAGGACACAAAGGGAAGCAGCTGACACAGATCCCCTGCACCACGCAGACCTCCAGACCAACCTGCCCAGTCCTGAGGGCTGTGGGCAGGCAGGGCATGGCAGGACAGCATCTCTGCAGCCCTCTGCCCCGGCACCAGCCCCTGCCACACAGCATCTCCACGCACACCGAGCCGTGCACTGTCACTCACATGGTTTATATTTAAATAAGCCCTTCTGTTGAACTCAAATTAAATATAACTCGGCTGAATGTGATACCACGAGAGAGCCAAGGCTGGAGGCAAGAGGGAGAATGAACGGGAGATCACAACCGAACAAACACACAACGAGCTATGAAGTTAGCTGTGAAGTCCTTGTACCACCCTCAGTCATCACGCTGCACACCACACTGAACCATCCACATGCACTCCAGAAACCTGTCCTGTTGGCTGCACTGTGAGGAACCAAGCAGAGTCATTCCTGTTTGTCTCTGTATTCTAAAAGCTCATCCTGAACTCCAGGCCAGATGTGCTCTGCTCTGGCTGGCTGGCTGCTTTTAGGGATACCTGCTGTAGCTGACAGCTAGGAAACCCGCCACGTCCAGCTACAAATGGGCCCAGGGCAAGGAGGAGCAGAGGGAAAAGCAGGCTCAGAAAACTCACTGGGCTCACAAGAGTTAAAGATGCTCTGAGCCCCAGTGCCAACAGACTGTCTCCAGTACCGATAAAAGTGTGTGTTGAAACATATGCTAGGCAAGCCCTGCTTTGTCCTGCTGCAATCTCTTCAATTATTTTTTGTGTTGTGTATTTTACAAA
This sequence comes from Odontophorus gujanensis, assembly GCA_013399175.1. Classification (NCBI taxonomy): domain Eukaryota; kingdom Metazoa; phylum Chordata; class Aves; order Galliformes; family Odontophoridae; genus Odontophorus; species Odontophorus gujanensis. The sequence goes on from VXAB01000017.1 coordinate 157,892, forward strand.
GGATAAATCAGGGAACATTTCAAGAAATGTTTTCTCATTCTAAAACTTATCAAAATATTGCTGACACTGATCCATGGCTGGGAATGTCATTCCTGAATAAACATGATGTCATTCTCATTCCATTCATACTTCTCCTGGACAGCTGCTGTCAGCCTCAGTGAAGAAAAATGCCACCTCACTGGTGACAGCTGCCACTTGAGGTACTTTGTATATCAGCCTCCATAGGAAAAAAAAAGAAAGAAAGAAAAAGAGCCAGTCATGCAGATGCTATTTAAAGTATGTTGCATCTTGATGAGAAATGCAAAAGTTAATACAGGGCAGGCTGGTCTGTGTCAAAAGCCTGGACAATGAAGAGTAAGGAACGTTTCTGGTCTCACCTTCCTAAGAAGCAAGGCTCAGATGAGGCCCACGCTCCCACACTGCAGCTGCTATGAAGACAAAAGAAGCACTGGCTAAGATGTACTTAACTTTTTCTTATTTAGGTGTAGTCCTGGAAAGTCTTCTGGAGCTTATGACTTACAGTGGGAGAAAGAAGTGCATGAACACTGCCCTCACTGTGACCCAGCAAACAGAGGTGATGGCTGCAAGAGCACAGAGGGTGCATCCATCCCACCCAGAGAGCAGACCCTTGCACCCAACTGCCTTTAGAGGAGACTGGCAAGGGTTTCAGCCAGGTGCCAAAGGGTCTACAGAGGACCATGAGTATAGATTTGCCTCTTTTCACATGGACTGCATCACAACAAAACTAATGAAACAATCAACAGATACCTCCCCTTCTTCCATCACACATTAACGTAATGGCAGGGATTTCCCAGCCACACCTCAAAAGCAATTCACCTTAGACCTGATATGGCTGCTTCCTCCCTTGCCCATTTTGCAGCTCCTTCCCACAGGAAGTCATTCTTTGTGTCAGGGTGCTCCAGAACACTTCCCATTGCAGAAGGTGCCTTAGGAAACCCACAGCTGAGAAGTGCTTTACATCCCACTGAGCAGGCAAGGTATCCTCATCTCCACCCTCTCACAGAAGGACAGAAGCAGCACTCTTAATGGAAGAGAAACGCATCTACAGTTTCTCACAGCGTGTGGAGCCAAATCAACAGCGTTTAGAAATTATGTGACATTTTCCAGATTCCACAGGAGGTGATAAGAAGGTAAACAGCAAGCACTGCCACTGGGAACACAGCTGGGCAACAGTGAGAAGCTGGAAGCAAACAATTCTTGCCTCAAAGTTCACTCTGCAGCGCCCATCTGAGACACGACCTGCTTGGCAAGCTTCTGTGGTTAATGCTTACCATAACCTGTCTGCTAGAATTCCACTCTTTACAATTGCTAACTTTCCCAACTTCCCCACATTGATAGCAGCTTAGAATTTGTAATGAACTGGTCAGGAAACATTTGACTGCGTTTGTGCCTTAATCTCACCCTGGGTATATACATCAAACCATCTCCTCCAACAACTGGAGCGGGAGAGCAACTTTCACTTTACCCACCATCCAGGGACAGTACAGCACACAGGTTTATATGCAATCACTACTTCTGCCAGGATGCCAGTCACACCTGCAATTCATGGGCACCAAGACTTCCTGCAACTGCCCTAAGAATTCCTGAGGCTGCTGTAGCTCACCTGCTGCTTTCTAAGCAGACAGACAATCCTTGCCCCAAAGAACAGCGCAGATTAAATCTGTTTTCCGTTCTTTCTGGCCTCCAATTTGCACAAGTGCTTCAGATGTTTAATCTGGGAAGCTTTCCATATGCGTCTTGAGCAAAGCAAAGCTTTATGGATCAGTGGTACTAAGCAGGATCTTTCAATCTGCCACGGTACCACTGGCAGAGAGCACTCTACATGCACTCCCAGTACGCCCAGGATGGCAGGCACCTGATGGAATAACACCAGTACTCACCTCGGCCAGATTCCCAAGGAACAAATAGATCAGCTCTCTTCCCCTGCTGGCTGTGGTGTTACACCGTGCACGCTGTGCCCCAGCAGTGCTGCCCTGCCCCCAGCAGAACAGCAACAAGTCTGTGCTAGGCACAAGATCCACTGTCACCATAAATGTTCATTAATACGTTTGCTTGCTCATACCAGGCCATCACTTCAACGTTTATTACACCTCCTGTCCCATATATGCTCTCAGGTGCTCTTCCAAGGAGTGAGTGCAGCCTGCCACACAGAGAAGAATGACAATGACATGGCCTCTGGCTCTCCTCTCAAACAGCAGCTTTTCTGTCATCCCCTGGAAGAGTTCCCGTTCCTTTACGGCTCTGGAAACACGGCTCAAGCAAGGTTGCCAACACACGTTCCTCCGTGTCAGACATGACGCTGATTCTGGAGCCTGCGAGGGGCTGTCAGCTATCATTCTGCCAGCAATACCCAGCCCTGGCTCCTCTGTTTTCAAATTCAGTCTGCGTGAGGTTGACTAAGAGGAGCTGTCAGGTACCTGGAAAAACAATAGCAGCTCTTGCTTTAATTTGCATGGCCAGCATTGAAATCCTTTGTCACAAACCGAAGTGGGCAGCGGATAAAAACTGTGAGAACTGTAACGATGCCATTGACACAAATGTGTGAGGAGGGCATGTCCGCACCCAGCCTCACGCTCACCAATATTCTGGTGCAGGTTCGTTGTGTCAAAGAGTCAGAAAACAAGCAGGCACCCAGCGTGCAGGAGCACCCCGCCGACAAAGCGCATCCCCTGGGCTGCCCGGGGCCCGGACTGCGGGGCACTCAGTGCTTCCTTCCCTTGCACGGCACTCACTGGGGCTGCTGCCCGGGCGTGCCCCGCTGCAGCGTGGCAGCATTTCAAAGAGTGCACTCCCGTGCAGATTTGCGACGTGTCGCCTCTGCCGGGGCACTCTGATCCTTTGTTTCCCCACCACCTCCGGCTGCTCGGCTGCACAGTGCCCGCACTCCGCAGCCCCGCTCCGCCATAGCGTGGGGCAGCAGCAGCAGGAGGAGGAAGAGGAGGAGGAGGCCCCACGTCTATGCACTGCGGAGCCATCCTGCAGAGCAGCCACCTGTGTAGGTTTTCAGAGCGCTCTTCCGACGTGACTTTCACAGATCCTTAACTCCGCGCTAGCAAAAATGAAGCCAATCGTCACACAATCCTCGCGGCCTCTCGGCGCTGCGCTGCGCTCTCACGGGCAGCCCCGACCCTCCGCGGCTGCAGCGCGTTCAGGGCAGGGCGCGAGGCCGCGCATCAGCTGCCGGGCACGCGCACACCGGCTGCAGGGCACGTGCGGTGCACAGCCGGCGCTCGCGTGTGGCTGCCCGATGGGAAACCAACGCTCCGCTCGGGGCCGCCCCGCAGGGATTGAGGACCCGGCCGCGGAGGGACCGTCCCGTCCGCTCCCGTCGGTGGGGGACGTGGGCACAGCTCTGCACGGGGACGGCGTTGTCCGTGGGTCAGGGCCGGGAGCCCGCAACGGGAACAGCTGTGCCGAGGAGTTAGGCGCTGCGTGCAGGAGGATTCAGCATTGCACCGCCCCGTGATGTTCCGGGCATCGGTCGGACTGAGCGGTGCAGGGCTGTAACAACCGTCAGCATCACCGCAGCCTGTGGGGACAGCACGCATCGAGCAGAGCGTGTCACAACCAGAAAACCCACAGCAGCTTGCTCACATGCGTTCAGACTCCAGAACTCTCCCTTTGCAAACAATTACCTGCCGCTTTGTCACAGCAAGCGATCTCCTCGCACCATTTGGTTAGCTGAAGCGTGGGCACCAGCACATGCTCGTGTTTGACATTGATTCTCCCCCGAAGTCCCCCATGACAGCACTCCGAGCAGCTGCAGGCTATTCCGTGCTGCTGTGCGGGTCCGCTCTGAGCGGGGATGGGCGCCCAAACGCGGCCGGACGGGGCCGGAGCCGGGCAGGGAATACCCGCGACTCCGGGGAAGCAGAGAGCGGTATCTGTGCAGGGGAACGACTGCTTCAAACAAGGACAAAAAAGCGGAAAGCAGAAAATGAGAGCTTCAGCCGTAAAGTTCAAAGAACGCCGAGGAAAAAGCGTGAAAAATAATTTTGACGCTTTGAAGTAGAAGTCAATTGTTGCATTAAACTGTATTTTGAATAAAAAATAACAATAACAGCATTCCAAATATCTATTTTATAAGCTTTACTAATGTATATTTTTTTAATACATGTCAGAAATTCTTACTTGAGGCAAATGCAATATTTATAGAAAGCAAGAGACTTCAAAACAGCTCCAGAGACTTTAAGCTCTCGATTTATTCACAGATTTAGAATAACTCAGGAATACAAAATGACAAAATGTACATTTTTTATATTGTTTACTAATGTATTGTCTCTTGTCCCTGATCCGTCACTTCCCTGACTGGAGGAAATATATTCAGCTGCTTCACTCCCTTTAATGCTACATAGTTCTGGAGGAAAAAAATTCCCATTTGGTGAAAATCTATTACAATTCTGTCTTGCAGAATATCACTCCCGGAGAATTATGCGAAGATCATTAATAAATACATTTTTACAATGACAGTCATTTCTTCTTTGGTCGTAATTTGTATCTATTATTTGCCTCAGCCTCTCCAGTTCCCGGAGAACCTGGTGGGGAGAGGGGAGGAGAGGAGCAGCAGTGCAGCTTTGGTCCAAAATCCCAATGGAGGTTTGCCATGTGGATTTTGCCAGTGGCTAGCACAGGGCTGGAAAGCAGTTAGCCCTGAGCTCCCCGTGTATGGAAAGATGCTCTCACCTGCTGGGAATGGCCACCTCCATGGCACACTGCCGCATTCAGAGGAGCGTGGTGCCCCTGCTCCCAGCTCTGGCCCTGCCCTGCTGCACAGCCAGCAGTGTGAGTGCCAAAGGTTCCTTCTCTTTATATATTGCCCATGTAACTTTCTTCATGCTGGAGGCATTTCTGAAGCTGCAGAACTTACGGCGCTTCTTTCTGCCCCTTCAGTCCACAGATGGGCTCATTTCTCTGTTCTGAGGCCTCTTCATTTTTGGTTCTCTTGTGCTTCTCATTCTATCACAGTGCAGCTACATTTTTATGCTATACCTAAACCCAGCTATAACAGAACACGGAGCAGTTCTGGAGCAGCCAGCCTGTAACATCCCCTCCTTGGCAGAGGCTCCGAAAAGGATGAAGGGGAAACAGGCAAAAGTGTAATGGAGCCAGAAAGGCATGCAGAGAGCTCTCTGCTGTCCTGGGCTGTGGAGGAGCAAAGTTGCAGTATTTGTTTGCAAACCTCTCAGTGTAAACAGTGAAAACTCAAAATTAGTGCCATGTTTTGCAGGGGGAAAAAAAGAAAAAGAAAAAGACATTTTGTGCTTGCATTAATAATCTTAATTATCTTCTGCTTCTTTCCATTTCACTGCCATGTGTGTCTTAGGGTGAAAATGGTATGATGCTCTACAAAGAAATGATCCAGCCCCAGGTTTAGGGGGTGAGTTTGTTCCACGTGCTGTGCACTGAGCAGTGTGCACTGGAAGCAGTGCCCATGGACACAGATGACTGGATGTGCAGCACAGCACGGATCTGGGCAGACACCGGGTTGTTTTTTCCTTTCCAAGACAGTCCTGAATCAGTTAGTCCAAAAGACATCCTGCCCTGGCAAAAGATTAGTCCAGAGCTCTCCCAAGTGTACTGCTGATGAATCAACAGCTGCAGCACTCAGCCTGCTCAGTACTGTGCTAGATGTACAGCAATAAATGATATATTTTTGCTGCACAAATTACAGTAGCAAAGATATGCTGGGGGGGAAAGGAAGCATTAACCATTGAAAGGCAATTAGCACACCAGTTCACTGCAACACTACAGTGTTCCTTTTCTTATTAGGTTTTCCATGACACTTCCAGCTCCCACCGAAGTCCTCCTCAAGCAAAAAGTTTCAGTACCTCATGAAAACTACTCCATTTCCTGACAGAGAGGAAACAAATTGCTAAGGCCCACGTGGATTCTGTAAGGACACGTGTCTGCTCCAGGCTCAGGCTGGCACTTCTCACTGTCACTGAACTTCTCCAGCTCCTCTCAAGGTCAGAATGGCAAAGCAAATTTCGGATCCTGGGGAAACCCATGCAAAGTCCCACCAGCTCCCATCCCCTCTGCAACCTGGCTGTCTGCCTTTCTCTGCTGAGGCTTGCAGCTAGAAACATCACGGGTCCTGCATTAAGTCAGTCCTTTCCATACCAGTTATTGATGTTTCTGCATTCGTATCTCCCACAGCAGCAGTGCTGTTGTCAGGGCTCAGCACAGTAAGGGGCTCAGGGTGAGCAGGATCCGCAGGCTCCTGTGCCAAGGAAGCTCCTTTTCTCTCTGATACTTTGTCTTAGCAGGTCCTCATGTTTTTGCATCTTGCTCCAGTGCTCATTCGCGAGGCTGACACACACAGCTGCACCCTGTGAGGCCCCTGGTAATTCATTACAACACTTGTGACTGACAAGAGCTGGCACCTTCCCCATCAACACACACACTGGGCCAGCATGAGCAGCCCATCTACAGTTGAGGAGTCTCAAAGTAAATGCTGGAGTGAGTGCTTGTGGCTGTATCTTGCAAACACTGTTCAAAAGACTTGGCTCCTGGGGCTGGAGTGTATCATCTCCAGCGTAAGCCTTGCTGAAGTTAATATTAATGCTATGATATTAATGCTACAGCTAGCCCAGCCAGCTGCTGCACAAAGCAAGAGCAGAGTTTATAGCAGAAAAGTCCCCGCAGCCCATTAGTTCTCTGCAGGACAGCAGTCTCCTCCTTCCAGATGCGCACTCTGGCATTCAACTCCAGAGCATCTGAGTGCTGGGGAGCTGGCAAGCTCTGCACGTGCCAAACATGTGTCGGAAACGTTTCTGAGTAGCTTCTGCTCGAGCTGCCCGTCCCACTCTGTCCCACGCTGCTGCTGACACAACCACAAACAGTGGGGCTGTGCAGCAGGGCTCCTGCCCTGGGGATGAGGTGAAGCCACACTGCCCGTGCCCGGTCCCAGTCCCAGCCCTAGGGACGTGGGTTGTGACAGCCACGTGGGGACCTGCTTCTCTGCATGGTGTGGGCAGATACTCTCATCTGCCTGGCATGTATCAACCCACATGTGCAGGGCTAAACGAAGGTGGGTTTGTGTCTGTCATGCACAGAACTAGCATGCCAGAGAGCAGACCAGCATCTGTACACAACTTAATATGTTTTGGTAAAGGAAATGTTGCTCAGCTGAAGGGTACAATCATAAAAATGAGCTCTTTTTCACCACGTATTTAACTACCATGAAGTTACCACTTTGGTGGATGCTAAATATAATTCTCATCCCCACAGAATTAATCAGCTTGCCAAAGCTACAGGTTTTTGTATCCTGCAGTGCTTTGGGGAAAGAAAAACAGCCACTGACAGAGCAGTGATTGCTGTGCCCCCACCCTCAGCAAATTCAGCAAATGAGCTCCGTCAGGGAACCACCAGCAACCACCGGGCACATCCCATAGCACAAAACAAAGCTGTACCCCATCAGAGGAATGTCAGTCTTTATTTGGGGGGGACAGAATTTCGATGAAAGAGTCAGCGAACCTAATGATGCAGACAGAGAAGTTCACCAGGACACACCAGAGGTACAGCGAGCCATGTGCTAGCAGGGAACGAGGAGGAAGGGGGTGTGATTGTTTTGGACATTTGTGTGCGTGCAGATAGCGCACAGTGGGACCTCTCAGTGAGTTATGTGTTAGTCTCTGTGGGGTCACCGTCTGCTCCTGAAAGACCACTGTTTCCCACTCTGCCTCTCTTTCCACAGGAAGCTGTAGGTGACATCTCTGTCGGTGGAGAACAAATTCTGTTCCACTGAGTTTCTGTACATTAAATATGCAGGAGATGCAGCACGATCTAATGCTGTGTGCTCATTGCCTTTGTGATACATCACTACTGAGCAGAGCGTAGAGTGAGCCAGCCCAGAGCAAAACTATTGTTTGCAATTGCCTTTTCCTTTTGACATTTTCATTGTATATTCTTTTAGGATTGTAAATCTCCTGCAATGTCTTTACAACTCAGCTGTGAAGAGGCAATATCTAAAAGGCTGAAGAAGAAAATGCCCTGCCACCTGGGAGCAGCACTTTTTATCTCCCCAGTAACATTCAGGTGTCTTGGGCCGTTTCGGCTCTCTTCTCTTACGCTGTGATATTTTTCAGTCAATGCATGCCTGATTCTTTTTTTGTTCTTTCCTGAATTGCAGGTAGCTTTGAAAAAAACACACATGAACCAGCCCTGCCAGGTGAAAAATAAAGGCTCCTGATTGCTATCGTTATTATCATACCACTAGACATTTTATTAACACTAAAGTGTGACATTTCCCTCCAAAGAAAGGCCTTCCTCTGCCCTTCTGCACGGCTACTTTATTGAATCCAAACTCTGTTTCCGAGGATCTTCACCTGTTTAAACGCTGCTGTGTTTCTAAAAGCAATTTAACCTTTCATCTTTTATGGATGTATCCTTTTTTATCAAAAATCCTATAGGGCCATTTTTCTTCTCATCTCCTTGTGATCTCAGTGATATTACGTGATGTAGCTTTTGAAGAAGAAATGCCGAAACAGCAGCTGCACCACCTGCAGCTAATGCAGCGGGAAGACGGAAAAGGCAACCTGGAAAAATCCCTTTTCAACATTTCTCTCACAGGCTCCTGGTAAGAATCCCCCAAACTGACAATGTCTCTTGCATAGAAATTAAGGGCAAGTGCTCGGGAAGGGGATAATGGCCTGGAGATTTTGTCCATGTAAAACCCATCAACTTGTTTTCTGGACTTGCATCCTCTCATTGCAGCAACAAGTCAAGCACCACCCAGCTTTAATTATTTATTCTTGGCCTAGGCTGTGTGTTGTCCAAGGTAACACAGTCTCCCGGGATGAAGAAAGCCATTCTGAACACAGTCAGTGCCTGTGAGATGCAGTGTTTAGAGACAGAACTGTTTTCAAGGCACTGTTGGATGATTTTACTGCTTACTTACTGCAAGGCTCCCATGGGACTCTTGGCTCAATAACAAACAGACAGGAAACAGGCACCAGTATGTATTTTCTTTCACCAAATCCTCTAATGCTAGTTCTGTGGTTGGGGACTGCTAAGTGCTGCTAATCAAAGACCTCTCCTTGGTGTGGGCATCTGTCCCCCTGCAGCAGTGGTACCCAGTGACCCTCAATACAGGTCAGTCTGCAGACCTCCCTCCTCTGCCTCTCCCCTTCTCTGTTCCTCTGCATATCAGGTGTCAGTCTGTGGTTTGGGAGCTTTAGCTTTAGTAAAACTTCTCCCCGTCACACCTGTGGACATCCTTCCTTGCCATGGAAGACGTGTTTCACACACGGATGCGTGGTCGTGCAGTCTCCCAGATGTGCCATCTCGTAGCCATAGTCAAAATCTACATTTAGCTGAAATTTACTTTATAAAACACATTAATAAAAACAATTACAGCCACATAGCCAGAGCATCCACCAACCAAAGAGACGTCATTAACATTCCCTGCACCTGAATAACAAGCGAGGAAAAACAACATGGGGATTTAGAGTTCAACTTGCAAAAGATAACACCATGCATTAGAAGCGAATGAGCCTCCCATTGGGAGCAGCACTAGAGAATGGAAAGAAAATAAAGTAGGGCAGTGTGCCAAATTCAGGAGGTTTAAAAAAATAAGCAGCACAGCCATCACAAAAGAATCCCCGTTTCAGCCCAGCATGGGAGGAAGTATGAACTGAAACCCAACGAGGATTTCCACGTTACTGTCTTAATTTGTAAAGGCTTTGAAAAATAACACAATGCTGAGCTGGTTTTTCTTTTTTGGGAAGAGGGGAGAGGGTCAAAGGGAACTGTATTGGTTATCAAATAATGACAGAAAAATCTATTCTCTCTGGCTCTCCTAAACTCCCAAGTGACTTGAAGGGACACAAAACACATCCAAAGAAGCCCTTGCTCAGGAAGGCAAAGCAAAGCCTGCACCTTTCTCCAGCACGCTGCTCTTGTGAGGCTCTCTGGGCCTCCTCGCTGTGCTCTGACACACAGCAGCTGTCCACCAGAGGGACAGGAGCTGCTCCTTGAATCGGAGACCGGTGCTTTCCCTCGCACAGGAAGACAAGCTTTGGAGACTACAAAGCACATGGCAATAATGGCAGGATCAGATCTCATGCATTCAGGGACAGTTCTGGATGCACACTGTTAAGTGCACGTGCCTTATAATTACTTGTCCAGGCTAAGGAAAGAGGTTATGCTGGGGACACACACATGTACTGGACACTGAGCCTATCTGTCCATGTTGTTGGGGAATGCTGGATCCATACCAAACTTTTACCCCCTGTTTTCAGACCTGTTTAGGATTTTTGCTTTTTCCCATTCTTACGCTGTCAATTTTAATTGTATAAACCCAGCTCTTCACCTTTTGTTGCTTAACAGATATAGGAAAAGGCAAAATGCAGGTAGGGCACCACAAAAGCAAAAGGCAGGTGAGCTTTGAAGGAAAAGGGATCTGGGAAAGGGACAAAAAGAAGCATAGAAATGGAGGGTTGATCTCTGTTGTACTCACAGCATGCAGTAAGCCAAGCATCAGCTACTGTACCTTAACTAGGAGCTGGTAGAAAATCAAACCTTCCCTCTGATCAATAGGACAACGGTGAGGGTTTGATTAGCCTTGGAAAAATTACAATAAGGAGAGAACTTTTTCCCTCCATGGGCTGGGTGATTTCCCTGTGAAAGTTTTTACAAGAATGAGGCTGCATATAATGCGTCTTGTTAACCCAAATTACATACACTCGAATTCCCTCTCTTTCCCCAGAGAAATCAGAGAAGAAATCAGGCGTGAAATGGCATGTGGGTGGGGCCGAGCCGAGCAAGCACTGCACTTGTAATTAAATGAGACTCGCTGAGCCCCGCTTCGCAGAGCTCACAGATTTTGTGCTGGGCTCTGCTCACTACCCAGAAACACAGCAATACTCTATTTGTGTGCAGATTTTGAGGGCTCTGTTCAAGAGAATTCATGCTGCAGGGAAGGGGAGGCTCTTGCCATTCTCTAGGTCAGGAAATCCTCAGTCAGAAACTCCATGCAGCAGCCCCAGCGCTCTCTGCTATCGCTGTTATCTTCTGCTGGTTTGCCACTTCCAGTGCTCCAAGCTGCAGGGCTTCCAGCCTGTTCACTGGGACACATGGAGAGCATGGTGCACCGTAATTTCAATTTCTTCTCGTCTTGTCAACTGCTTCTACCACCACAAAACTGCCCAGGTTTCTCCCCTGGGATGCAGGGAGCCCTTCCTGCCCTGCCCTTTCTGCAGAAGCCCATGGCTGAGGGTGCTGCCCACCTGCCCTGAAATTCCTGGGGCTGCTCACTGCTGCTGGGACAGCACACATGACACTGCTTCACAGCACACCATGTCTGCTCACCGCATTTCACTGTCTGGGATGGGACACTCGAGTCTTTTGAGCCTTTGGTGGTGTAACACTGGAGTTAGCTTACAGTCTGCTCCTGTAAAGTCTGAGAGAGATGCTAGATCTGGGACAAGGGAAGGCTGAAGAAGCCACATTTTAGGCCTTTGCAACTGCAGTTTGTGAGGAGTTCTGCTTCTGAGAGGATCAGCTCTCCTCATTGACTGACAGCTGCTAAATGTACCAGTAGCTCCAAAGGAGATGTTTTCTGTGCATGTACCTCAGGCTGCCCCTGCTGATCTGCTGCCTGGGGTCAGGTGTATCTTATACACTATAAAATAGCAGCATCTTCAGCTGCTCCTGAGAATCTGCCCTCCTCTGCAGTCATCAAAATGCACTCCTCATTCAGCCTCCTTCCTACACTGGGAATATCTCGACCCTTAGCAACAGGTGATGACAGGGCACGACATGTTGTATCAGTGTTTCAGTCTCTAGAAGATTAAGATTAGATTTCTCTCGTTTTTGCATTAATGTCCTGTGAGATACACAGGGCTCAGCTTTCAATCAACGTATCGTGTTTCCCACACACGTACGTACAGCAGAGCTCTGCACACAACCTGCATGTTGGTGTATTGGTAATGCTTTTATCTTTTTTGCTTAAGAACATTTTTACTTGGGGGGGGGTGCAACTTCATGTAATGTTTTGACCATCCAGGTGTCATCTTGGGAACTCACAAAATAAAACCAGGTTTTTTTTTTACTGTTCCTCATAAACAGTAGAGACAGCCTTGCTGAAAATGTGGGCAAAGATGCATATTTTTAGAAGATACTCAGTGCAACTAGCTTCAGATAGAGCCTTAGACTGATGGACACAGGCAGAGTGCAGTGGGTAGGTCTGCTCATCTCAATGTGAGGCAGCACAGGAGCAAATAACCCCACCAGCTCCAGCTGCCCTGTGTGACCAGCAACCTCCTGGGACACACTGTGGCCACTCGACCAACCTGGGCAGGACATCACCTGCCACAAAGCTGGAATGAGGCTCTGGAGACCTGTGCCGACACATCAGTGCAGTTTTGGGAATTAATTTAAAGGTGGGGTTGGGCAGGCTTGGCACGTGGGACACAGACAGGGCAGGTCTGTGTGTGTGTCCAACCAAGGGAGCTTTTCCAGAGAGGTGACAGCTAGAACAAGCTCATTCCTGAGCTGCACAGATCATGTGCTGTGTAACTGCAAGCCATCAGCCTCCCTAATGAGTCCCGTTAACTGGATCATTAACAATGATCAGTTATGGCAAAGCAGGTAACCTGTTATTAGCAGAGGACTCTTTTACTGTTTCTAAATGTATGCCTGAGCAGGTAGGTGTTTTCTTGTTCTCTATGCACACATTAAAGAGAAACTGCAGAGCAATAAACGTTAGTATTTAAAAACAACCAACTTAAACAGGGCTCTCTCAATATAACTTCCTCTTTATGGAGGAATAACAAAGGATCCCTAGGCTTCTATGGTTCTACTGAGACTATAAAACGATTGTGAGTTTAACTGAATCTTTCCTGGTTTTGAAGGTAAAAGATTAGTGTATGTCAGGGGAAAATGCTTTGCTAATACTTAGGCTCAGTCCAGCTGCATTTTTCCAGTGTTTTATGGCATCTGTTTTTGTCACTTTCAACAGCTAGGTAAAGCCCCAAGATAAGAAACATACCCAAAATCAACTTAGTAAAGAGACGAGAAGTTGGGCTGACAGTTTCCCATTATAGGCTTTGTAGAGCTGAAAACTCAGATGGCCAGAGATGTGCAGCACGAGCACAGTAAGTGATACCTTTCCTTGTTAATTATTCATACTAATGAAGAAAACCAGCTTAAAGTAGCTCAGAGCAGCTCCGGGTTCAGGGGCAATGGATGCATGCCCTGGGTTTGTCCCCTGCATATTTCTGACAGAAAGCTTGGGTGCTTAACAAAGACAATAAACTCTCTGATGTACTGCTGCCAGCTTTTACTTTGTGCTAACAACATAGGCTGGGATGCCAACAAGTTAGAAAGTACTGAACGTTTAAGTATGCCTACCCCCAGTATAGATTGTTTTCTCCCTAACCTGCACAGCATGAATCTGGAATCCTTCCTCAAAGCACAGCCTTGCTGGTGGCTGGGTTGTCACCTCTAATGCTCTAACTCCTTATCTTAGCAATCCTGTGCTGCTGACCTCTGAGACCCATGTTCTCCCCAAACACTCTCCCAGTGGTTTTTATACCGAAGTGCATCCTTACCTTCTTTCCATTGGAAAGCTCCTGAGACTTCTCCTGTCTCTCAGGGAAGGAGAACATTCATGCCCTTCATGCCCTCCCAGCCTTACCTCTTTTAACCGTGTTTAGTTTCCCACAGCCCTGCTTCACAGGTCCACGCTTTCTCATCTGCAATTACCAAATAATATGATCTACAGTCTCCTTCCTGAGAAGGAGGATTTCCTTCAGTGCCAGCCAGTATAAATCCCTCTGTGTTTGTTATATGTGATAGACTTGTGCGTTCTCACATAACTTGCAAATGGACACAGTAGTTTTATAACTTCCATTTCTCAAAAAAAAATAAAGAAATTAAAAAATCAGGTTCTGCTTTCCCCAAAATAGCATAGATTTGGTTCTGCTGTCTCCAGCATGGCTTTGTCTAGCAGCAGTTAAGGCTCAGAAGGTGGAACGAGAGTTACACGCACGTGGCCACATTCATTTGCTGCAGCTTCCCATGTGAAATGCGGTAACTTCTGCTTTGCAATTACACACACTTAGTGCTAGTTTGGCACTGCTCACTCAAAAACTTCAAAGATCCATCTCAGAATAAAGTTAAGTAACCTCTGGACAGCCTCCATGTGGCAGCTACAGAGTAAACGCGCGTCAGCGGTGGAACCCGGCCGCAGGAGTCCTGCCTGGGTCTGTGCTCCAACCCATAGAAACAGAGGGAACAGAGGGGTCTGGAGTCCTGCCAGAAACTCATTCTCCCTTTTAACACCTGGCATCACCTCCAGTATAATTGTGGAATTAAAATGGATTATATTTATATGCAGATCTTGTAAACCGTAAAAGCAGCCTGGCTTTTCAGTCTTTTCTAAGCCAGCAAGTAATGATGGTGTCTGCATGTAAGTGGCAGCAGCACACCTTACATTCCAAACACAGATCCCCAGGAACTGGAACTGTTTTGTGCAGAGAAAGTAGTTCTACAAATAGCTGCAAATGTCTTTTCTGTGACTTCTCTTTTGTGCTGGAGCAGCTGGGGGGGGGCTCTGGAGAATCCTGTCAGTGCTGGTGGGTGTTGGTGCACGCAGGCTGTAACCTCTGGGACAAAACAGAAAGGCAGAAAAAGAGACTGTGCACACAAAACAAGACAGGGAACAGCCTGCACTTGGGGAGCCAAAGAGTAAAGATCCACAGAAAAGAGCATTGTACAGCTTTTGTATTAATCTAAAATGGATCCCTGAATTCTGTAGGCACAATGGGGGTAGAACTGGAAAAGACATAAAGATAAATGAAGGCCACAAATGGGGATTACATTCAAAAGGCTTTTGGGATGTGTGTGGTTCGGCCTATTTCTGTAACGTGAATGATAGTGGGTGCAGCATAACTTTTGCCATCATTTAGTATGTCGGATGATGTTTTAGGAGCCAGTGTCAAGTGTATATGAAATGGAGAAAGTCCAGGTCTGTATTAATTAGGATTGAATGAAAGAGATCGTTGGAACATTCACGATTGATTTCTCTAAGCATAATACAATCTCCAAAAGGCACCAGCAGCTGGCCAGTGCAGCAGGCCGTTCCAAGATTTCTCTTCCAAAGCCTGCCCAGATGAAAGAGAGCACTGCAGACAGCGCTGGAGGGGAAGAGCCTTGTTTCAAAGAGCAGCACAGGCTCGTGGGTATGAAACATCCTATCTCCCGAGTCCATGGGTAGCTCATGCTTGTCTGCCTGCCTCTCCAGAACCAGTCAGATCATACACTAACAAAAATGGATATAAAAGCTTTTGAGCTAGTTCTAAGGGCTCTGTGCATGTGCACTAATAAAGGCAAGTCTGTGGTCAGCTGGGTTAAATCCACTAACAACAGTTTGTAACTCAGTACAAAATGTTCAGCGGGTCTACTAGAAAATCTGAAACTGCCTGTCCAGAATAAACACTAAAGCCATGCAAAATGAAGAGTTCCTCTGCCTCAGAAAACCTGCCATCCAACCATTAACAAATCCTTGAAACATTTAGGTGCAAAAGATGAAATATCTACAGGGACATGGTCTGGGCAGTGCCACCCGTTCTCTCTCCTGTCTGACTGTGGGTGACAGATCTGGTTTCTCGGAAATCCTTCTTCCCTACATGCACAGAATCCTTGTCCTGACTTGGCTTGGCGACAGCTTCTTGGCCAACACAACCTGCAAAACAACATTACAGAGTAGCTTCTTTGTTAGTCTTGATTTCCAGAACAAGGACAGCAAAAAGTGAGTGATCCAGCATGTGGAAATGATGAGAGAAGGAAAATGAAACTGCTGGTGGAAAAGCAATTTGGGGATGCTAGAGGCTGTAATCAGAAAACTTGGTTGAAACCTGTCCACAATGATCTCACATCTGCGCTTCCCACATGCTGGGGTTAAGCAGATGGAACACATCCCTGATGTCATGTTAGTTGGGCATAAACCTGGTTCAAACAATATTTTGAAGGTGTGACAAGCTAAGGAGGATGTGCATGAACTGTTGGGTAGCTCCAGAGGCACAGCTGTATGGGTCAGAGGCATTCAGCCAAACTGAATAAACCACAGCTGCCAGAATCTTCTCATAAACCCACCAAGATCAGAACTGATAAGAACATAAATATACCTCTTGAACTCAATTCTCCCTTGACGTCAAGGAGAGCAAAAACATCTGACAGATGTACATCAGGAGCTACAGGAAGAATTCAGATGTTTAGCACTGTGTAGGAATCTGATGGAACAAACTGTCTGTAGCTTTGAAAGTTTTGGTCAACACAAATAATATATGGATTAGAGCTTCTTATCATTGTTATCCCTTATTGGACTAGTATGTCTGTGGAAATTCAAAATCCCATCCTAGGGACATTCTAAATTACCAAAGCATGTCTATCTTCTCACTGCTTTCAAACAGTAACCAAGGAACATTAAACTATGCAGTGATCACCATGCAGTCTATGGATAACAGCCTGGTTAGTTCTGTGCCAGTGCAAGGAAAATAGATGGTTATTTCTTTGTTTACTGCACTGCAAACTCACTGTGACTTCCCTAACAATAATTCACGGCAAAAAGTTGTTGCTGATTTGTATCAATTAAACCAGGTCACTGCAGAATTGCAGAACAGTTTCCAAATATTTGTGTTGGTCCTATTTTAGCTGTTACTTCTTTTTTTCATAAGTATTTGGCAAAAGTATGCAATGTCTACAACAGGTCTCTCTTTTTGATGAAAAGCTTATCTTCTTTTTCTCTAAAGGTTGATGCAAAAACTTCACTTTCTGTTAAGTACTGGGTTTTATGATCTTATAAAGTGATACTATGCCATGTAAACAAACAGTGTAAATATGCAGAGAGAGCCATACCATTTATGGAGATTCTTTTAACAAAATAAGGGCTTCCACGGAAGTGGCATTCTCAGAACGTAATTGTAATTTGCACAGTGTTATCCATCAGCATGCTAAATGATATCATTAGATCTGACTTTACTGACAGCCATCCTTTCCCCATGGACAGTAATTTTCAGACAAATTACTGGTAACTCACCTAATGTCACGACAGAGTCAAACTTGATTCTTCACTTTCCAGACTGAAATCACATCATTTTAAGCATCTCAGCTAAATCCTGCAATGAATGAAAGACCATCTCTCCATTTATGGAAGTGAAAACACGAGCACTTGCAGTCCAGCTGCTTTGTTGCTTGTCTTCATAACCATGGCAGCTTCCTGTGTGTCAGAAAGATGCCCTCTTTATTCCCTTTTTAGAGTGATTTGCGAGTCCTAAGATACTCTTAAAACACGTTTATTAATGGTAGATCAATAATCTAATTCTTCTCTTTAATTAGGATGAGGACAGCCTGTGCTACGAATAGCCCCTGATGTCTGTGTTGGTAGTGAAGTATGGTACCAGAGACTGACCAGCCTTAAGAGCCATGTTTGGGTGCATGAACAACTGCAGTGGTTTGCTCCATGTAGATCTTAAACCAAAGATCAGGAATAATGATATCAAGTATGGGAGTAAGCAGAGTTCTGGTAGGTCTGGAAAGGGAGATTAATATTGAAAGCTTGGAAAGCAGAAATACATACAGCTGGCAACTGTATAGATTGTATGCACCAAATTGTAGATGCATGAACGTTTCACACACGACCAAACCGTGGCTCCTAATGTGAACTGGGCACGTCACACATGTGTTTCACTCTGTAGTTTTTTCAAATGCAGGTCAAAGTGGTCTGGAAAATGCTCAGACCATCATTTCGGCAGCCATTAGCTCTCCCAAAGTGCTAAATACACTTGCAAAGAAATTCATTTTCCATATTAGCTGTGGTTAAAATAATTGCTTACCAGGAATGATTTAAATGGCTAAAGCCTCCTTATTCAGAAGGGATACATTGTGATTCACCTACATACAATAAAAATCTCTCCTTCCAGTCACTATTAAGTCACTATGAAGACCATAAGCATGTACACTTGGAATGTCTCTTTATCACCCGATGCCTTTGCTGCTGTCATGTCTAATTCCAAACCCTGGATTTTCTTCTTATTTTGTTGTTGTTCTTTTTCTTGTGATCAAATGAGGTGACTACTACAGCTGTCTAAGATTTAATCTTTACCTTTCAATGGGAAAAAAATAGCAAAAAGTTACAAGAAAGTGCTCTAAGTGTGTTCTTAACAGTAGGAAATTATAGTTTGGAAAACAAAATACCCTAGAGGCACATTCACAGTCTATAGCATCTTCCAACAATTCTCTTTTGCTTCTAGAGCAGTATTCAGCTTTGTCTGTACAACGATCCTTGGATCCAGATTTGGATAATATGAGTGAAGAAACAAGCTTGATGAGATTAACTCTGAACTGCATTGATGCCCAAAGAAGCAGTGGGTGCCCAGCCCTGGAGGTGCTTGAGGGCAGGCCGGATGGGGCCCTGGGCAACCTGATCTGAAGGGAAGAGTCCTTGCTCATGACAGAGGGTTGGAACGAAATGAGCTTTAAGGTCCTTTCCAACCCAAACCATTCTCTCATTCTGTGATTACATATCACTTACAGTAACACCGTCCCTCTGTACTGTATATCAAAGTATGTCTATTCAGCATTCTTAAGATCAAATATCCTTTCTTTGCTTGAGCAGAACAATCCAATGTGCTGCTGAGTACCAAGGTGACTTGAATTTTTTTCTAATGTGCGTTCTCCTTTTTCACTCTTTATTGTGTATGAACTCAGAGACAAAATATCTTCATTATCTTAAATAAACTAGATAAAATGTATTTCAAAAAGTTTCTTGAGTCAAAAGGTAGCAAATCATTGTATGTATTTTCCATATATAGGTTTCATTATATTCCCATTCTAAGTTACTCTTTAGTCTCTTTCATATTTAAAAAATGAACTACACACCTATCATGCAAAATGTAAAGAAGTATGTTCAACTAGATCAAATTATACAGTAAAAATACACTTCCAAAGAAATATCATTTCCATTTTTTGTTCATGTTTTTAACAGAATTTCAGACTAATACATCAAATGTGGAACTGTACAAGTATGTGAAGAAACATTAGGATCGCAGTAGTAAAAAAAATGTACAGCATTCAAAACCAACAAGCTCTAAACAACCAAACAATACCACAGGATTGAAACAATCATGGGAACAACATAGGTCATTGGAGCCAGTGAGTGAATCCTAATGCACCTACATAAAGACCCTACGTAGAATATTGTCTCTTATTTATATGCAAAATCCCTGATTTGATTAAACTGGACAATTTATCTAATTGTCTCTTATAGGTTTCAGGTAATATTAACACTAGAGTATTCCCCTTCATAAATTTCAGTCGTTTGAAAAGGCAATATTGAGAATTATTTTGAAAGGAATCTCCAGTGATGTGGATTCAGGTAGTTCAAATACAAGATCACAAATGAGAGCCATTGGAAATGTTATCCGCTGTATGAGCCGCAGCACTTGAAAAATTCAGGATTCTGTTTTTTGTAAAACTTCTTACAGGTTAGTAACAGCATTTCTAATTATGGGGTGTTTCCATTCAACACTGGGGCAACATTGCCTTTTAAATCAAGAAAACAGACAGCTAAGCGTGTCAGAAACCAAAATTAAAATCTCCATGGTAGTTGACAATGAGCAAAACATTACATACAGCAGAATCTCTGTCTGAATATCTTTGAAGGGCAGATACGTTCTCTGTTACAGTTCATAACCAGTACAGTTTACTTATTAGACATTTCTATTAAGAGAAAAAAAATGCCTTGGACAAATCTGTAAAGGCTATTAATTAAACCTGAATTAGTTTTTCAGATGTTCCATCGCTGTGCATGAGCTTAAAGAGCTATGCTAGTCTATTGAGAGACCAGAACGTAATCCCTTTCACAGATCTAAGTTAGATATGATTTCTAGGACTATCGTGCTTTTCAGACAACTCACCTGCATTTTTTTAAGCAAAAGTATGAAAAATGGTTAATAAACAACCTGATAATGTCAGCACTTCTATCCCACATTCCTCCTTCTCTGAGATCTCTCACCGAATTTGAAAGGAATGTGGCTCGCACAAGAATGGCAAATTTTCAGCTGAATAAATATCGTGCTTTTAAAACCAAAACATTGTTACCAAAAAGTCTGGCCCAATAAATCATCTTCAGTGCTCTGAAAAGGGCGAAGAACACAAATCTTGGCACCTATCTTGCTGTTTATTTGGAATAATCTTTTAGCAATTTTGATCCAAAGGGAATGACGGATTAGCGTTGGAGAGCTAGCGATCTACGACGCAACGCCGGCCGAAACCATCGGACTGCAGCAGATTTGAAAAGGAACAACCACACACGTTATGTGCAACTCAAAATCCATAAAACGACTGGGCAAACAGCATAGTGTATACTCATTCTTACACATATTTAAACTTTGCTGAGGTATTTCTTTAATTACAGAAAAGCATCTGTAAGAACAATAGGAAAAAGAACTCAAAATATCAGTTGTATGCTGCACTTTTTTTTCCTGGAGAATTAATTCAGTCACATTGAAAGGTCCATAATAGTTAAAGGAATAATTACTTCTATTAGTATTGACAGTGGAATATTCTTCCTTGGCTTTTTATTCCTTCAAAGCATTACAAAAAATGTAAGGCCAGGACTTTGTAAAACACAGCTTTGCCTCATTTTTGCCCATCAATTTTGTAAAATAACCAGAAATACTTCTGACTCTTTCCTAGGGAAAATATTACCTAATGCCACCTCTGTAGCAGACCGCTTGCGGCCTCGCAGCCGTCAGGTGCCCCACTTTGCTCCACCTTGAAAGGGGACAAGCCACCTCTCACACAAAGCAAGACTGCTTTCATAAGTGCCAGCTGATGTCGAGCTTTTTCTCACGCAACTAAATTAAGTATATTTTGTCTGTTTGAATTTTAACATTATCTGACGATTTCTATCTGCAACTAACAGTTATTTATTTCTCTATACTGAAAATAGCTAGACTGTTGCACAGGGCAGACTTCTCACCCATATATACTTCAGGAACGGGAGGAATGTATACATCACATTTAGAGTTATTCTAGGCAGATATCATGTCTGAAGTGCAATTTTCTAATCCTTTTAAATACAGTCAGCCTATCTTGATTGTGAAACTCACGTTAAACGTAACTGTAGCCATTACAAAGTAGTTTCCATAAGTGGTTTTATTATTGGTTAGATTTTACAAATTCTGGTATTCAAACAGACTTTGACTTTAAACTTCTAAAACAACAAAGCAACCAATGAAAGGCTTAGGACTATTCAAAGTAACAAACTCTTAGCATTTTTGCCCTGGCCATAAATATACAGAGAGAAAAAGATAGAAGTGGACATGGAATTCAAAGTATGTAGATAAAACAGTGTATAAGGCACATGGCAGTCTTTGAAAATACAGAAGCTTTAGCCAACTTAAATTAATTGCTGTTTCCCTTGCTCAGTCCACAAAACTGTACAGTTACACAAATGTTGTGTTGCAATAGATCTTCCAAGTTATTCTTCAGTCCGTACTCTGTAATACCAGAACACTACATTTCCTTCTGTTTTCTTAGGAGAGATCCTAATTGTGGTTAGTCAGTTGCTCAAAGCCTCTATTAAAATACACTTGGAATTTCAACTAAGAATAATTTCTTTTTTAAAGAAATTATTAAGAAAGAGTCATCAGAAAAGATTTGTAAGAGTTGTTTGTGAAGGACTTCGGGATTCATGAACCTCAAGACTTCCGGGCACTGACGTCAAGACAGAGGTCACAGTAGGCATAGTAGGATTAGTCAAGTCCGTTAAAGTAGTGGGAGTGCTGGATGGACTCATGGAGGCATTGGATATTTCTGATGCAGGACCTGATGGGGTCCCTGCTTGGAGTGTTGAATCTGAAGTCTTATCCACCCCTGTGTTTTCTTGACGTAAGAGGTTCCGTCTGAATTTGGCTCGAGCATTTTGAAACCAAACCTGAAATAGTTTAATATAACAGGGTAGCATTTAAAGAGCTGCAGTGTTTAGAAAAGCAAAAGCAAACTCACAAATTCATGAAAGCTTGAATTGGGGAAGATGTTTTTATGGTAACATGTAAGAAAAGTAGACCCAGTCACAAAAAGCGTCCTCTGGATGCCTGCGAAGCATTCCTCTTTCCCTGTCCTGCAGTTCTCAGTGTAACAGCCTGCCTGGGACAGAAACGGGCAGAGGAGGGAGGAGGGGATTCATGGTTAAGGCGGCATGTGAAGGCGCGTGTAAGTTTGGAGGCCCCTGCCAACGCTCGACTGCTCTCACTCCCCGAAGTGCTTCTCAGGATGAGATAGAAATCGAGCACCTGATGAATACAGACTAACAGGTTTCAGCACCCTCACATCTCGTGTCCGCCTCCCACGGCACGCAGCAGGGGCAGCCCGCAGTGCTGGGAGCTTTCTCACGCCTCAGTCTCAGCAGCGCTCTCACTGCTCTAAAAGGATTGCCTCACTTTCTTACTCTTCTTTCTCAAACGCTTCAGTTCCTATGCCACGCTCGTTTTAAATTTTTCCATCCTGGAATAATGGTTGAAAAAGTGTCTTGAATGGTATAAAATACTCGCGTTACATTAAAAAAAAAAAAGTGATTTCAGAATATATGATAACCATATGCAGCAATATTGTTCCCAAGATTTCTACTTCCTGCATTATTTATTATCTAACTGTGCGTAAAGGACAAAAATAGGACTTCAGCTTTTTCAGTTGAACTGCAGTGCTTAGGTCAAAGTTAATAGTGCTCGCCATGCTGAATTTGCCTAAAGATTAAATATTTGTCTGACCTATTTGAAAATAGATATAGTAAAGTTTATTTCTGAAACCCACATGAAATCTAGGTACAGAATACTGTGTGGATCACATTTTAAAATGTCATTAAATACTCTATATTCAACCTGTTGATGCCATCCAATTTTACTGCTACAGCTAGCTGAAATTTCACTGTGCTTGTTTGTCAGGAAGCCCTCTGTCACTTCTACCTTCTTTACAATTGACTCAGTCCTGTTCCTACTGTTCTCACGTTGACCTATTTAAGAAATAAGACTGAGTCTTTCAATTCCAGGTGTAATTAACTTCATCATCTCTGTGTCTGTCAGAGAAAGGAACTGAGAGAGTCAAAGTACCCGCACAGTCTTATTCCATCAGATTTCTCCCCTGTGGCTCATACAGGAAAAACGAGTGTGCAGAGCTCACAAGGCTGTTATGTGGTCACAAAATCCTACAAAGAAATTCTGACTTCTAACTCTGAGCCAGCACAGCTCCTGCTGCAGGATCTGCTTTCAGCCAGACTGCTAGCAGAGGAGTGATACACAAAAACGATGCAGTCCTGTGAAGTCTCCTCTTTCTCATCTAAACTTGTCAGCTGCAGTTACAATTGATGAAGATGTCTCAGCCCATTTTTCCTCTGACTGATTTTCTTCTCATCTTTGGAAGGTCCATCCCCAAGTTCCCCCTATTATGCACTCCTGCTTTTTCTCAGGAATGCCTTCTCCCCAAGCCAAGGCTCTGTAAGTGCACATACTTTCTCTTGCATTTTCTCCTGCCAGTGCCACAAGGAAATGATTCTCGGGCACTGGTCCTGGTGGTGGCCATGGGGGCTGCATTCATAACTCACACCTCCACAGGTCCTTATTTCTGAAAGCTTAGTCTTTCAAAGTAATTTATGAGAGTGCTCTCTTTGTTAAAACAGTTTAAAGAGTATATATCGGTTTCATGTGCATCGAGAAAACAAAAACCTTCTCCTAGATCAGCACTGGCAAAAATAACTATTATTTTTTAATACAGTTCGTTATAGCAGTGATGATGCTAAAGGCCAATGATGTGGGCAAAACTATAAAAATAATATATGTAGTATTTTTGTGTGAAACATTCCCAGCCAGCACCTTCCTCTCACATGGCTGCTCGCTCAGAGCCCTGCACGGAGAAGTGGAAGAGCCATTGTGCAGCTCTGAGCCAGGTGAGGAACCTCCTGTGCAGGTGAAGCAAATTACTTTACCCTGGTCACTCAAGCTCCAACATCTCAAGAACCAATGAGTAGGAATGGTAAAAACCTGCAATTTTAACACTTCAGGGATTGCTTTACCTTTCAGTGAGAGATCACTTATATTTGTCCCACAAATGAATTAATTTGGCTTTGTTTTTTTTCAATAAGGACCCTTTTTTTCCCTTTCCAATAAGGAGCGTGTGTATGAAGTTTAACATGAGTTTATCGAGTGCCACTGTTGACATGATCAAATCAGAAAAAATCACTAGTCCAGTTCATTGAAAATATACATGTTTATATATGTAAGAGTCCCAAATATGAGTAAAATTTCCATTCCTACTCACAGGCAATTTCCTTGCGTAAAGCATGAAAACTGCAGAACAGTATTTTGTTCAGTTACACTGCTCCTAAAAGTCCTGCTGCTCCTTAACCTCAATAGGGCAAAAGACTCTACGGTACTATTTCTGATTCTGATTCAAAATGCAGTAAGAAAATGAGCAAGATTACTGGTGCTTGTGTATTCCCCTTTATCTTCCACCATACATGAAAACCTGTGCTCAGATGCAGTCTCAGCCACTAATGCTGCTCTCAGGAGCTGTCCTTGTGAGGTGGATCATCCTCTCTTCAGTAGTGGTAGCTCACATCAGACATAGGAAATACTTCATATTCTTGCACATATTATGAAAAATACAGATGATATGACCCTTTCACTTTCTTCCTCACTGAGTTATTGTCAAGGTTTTTCAGCTAATGACTACGGAGTTCTTTAAATTTTTCTAACAATAAATATTTGTATTACTACTGAAAAGGCATCAAAATATTTCTTAGCTGAAATTCTGAAAATGACGTGTTCTATTATAGAAATGTATAACAAAATAATTACTGCAATAGTGATATCCTGGTATGCTGTTAAGATATGAATGTATTTAGCAAAGGCTTCACACTGAAGAGCAGTGAAAGAATTGGAACTATTGTTTTCTGAACTGTAGGAATGCAGTCCCAATTTTCAACTGCTCTACTCAGAGCTGTGCAAACTAGCATGCTGGAGCTGGCAAGGCAGGACTGCTGCCCCATGCAGAACCACAGCAGTGCTGTATGCTCACACTGGCAGTTCAGGCCCTGCACCTGTAACAGCATTACATGAAAATAAATAATAATCCAAATATACATAACTGAAAGAATTGTTCCGGAAGGACTTAACTCACATCAATTACACAATTAGGAATCTGGCCTTCAGTACTGAAAAATAAACAAAATCACTGGGAAGTATGTATTGTTTTTCTGTACAACTGTATCATTACAGGGCTGAGCTATTTCAAACCAAAAGAGAAAAATACGGATGAAAACTCCCATTGAAAAAATAAAAGCAGCTGTGAGATCCATTGATGCTCCTACATTCTGGTGAGCAGAGCTGAGTGCCTGTCACTGGGCACTCGGCAGCCAGGCAGAGTGGTGCTGCAGTTAAAATGTTATTCTAGAGCTTCAGAGATCTGCACTAGTTCACCTCTCTTTGTCTCTATTCTCCAACTGTAAAATGGGAATCAAATAATATCTCCATAAGATAGGAAAATATTGTTATAAATATGCTAAGTATTGTAAAGAATTCTGATACTGTCATGAATGAGGCCAAGTAATCACCTTAGATAAATTAATATTTTTGTTTGTAATGCCTCCATTGCTGCAACTGTTATATGCTGGTTGTACAAATAAAAATGTAAAGGATGTGCCACTGCATAGCAAACTGTTCAGTCACTGCACATACATTCTGACTGTTCTTTTTCCTATTATTAAGTTGAAATACAATCGTAGATTGTCATATGAATGAAGTCGCAGTAAGTCTGCAGTACGCTGTCCTAAAGCAAACCTTCACCACAGGATGCTCATGCATAATTGAGAAAATTTTCATTTTTGTTGACTACTGGGAAGTTAGCAAAGTCCGAATGTATGCAGTAACCTTTGTAAGTTCTTCACAGCAACGTTACTGGAGAGAGATTCCAAAAGGATAAGCAGTGCACAACGCCCACTGAAAAACAGTGGTTCACGTTCCTGAACTGCTTCTGCCATGGGTAATGCAGACTCCTGGGTAAAGAGGAGGTATCCATACCAATAGCCAGCAAATGGCATGTTCCTATGTCTACCTACTTCCACCTTCCCCTTCTGAGCTCAGAAAAAGAAAGATAAGTTCCAGATGAGTAACGTTTATGCCATTTAGTTGGCTTACCATTAACTGGTCACTTCAATTATGAATGACAGTTCACAGCAATGGGCTTGTGCTCCCTAGCTGCAGCACAAGATACATAATGCATTAAATTGCAAACATAAGGCTAATTGAGAGTCAAAATAAATAAAAATAGGGAGTAAAAGGATAAATAGGCTTAATGTAATTCTAATGTGGTTACTTTAGGAAAATAGCCTGCATTACAAGGCCATTGAAGGAAATGTCATTCTTGATGCACTGTGTTCCATTTCCCTGCCATTCTGCTTCTGGACTTGGCTGGCTGATGGCTGATTGTATACAAAGCCAAGACAGAAGTCAGGTCTTCGAAGTCTAGAATCACAGATCATTAAGAAGACGGACAAACTCTGTACAGATTTACAGATAAACCACCCACATTTCATGTTATATGGGACTGCCTTTATGTTATGAGCACTACATCCATTTCCTAAAACATTAGGAACTCTTCAACGTGTGTTTAGAAATCCCACTGGTTTCAGATAACAAGAGAATTTGTTTTTCTCCTCATCTGCTGCCCTATGCTTTCAATGGAAATACATTCTTCTAATGATATATGAAATCATTAGCTTTCATCAGCTGAACTGAGATCTGAACATACAGAAAATAGAAGAGCTTATATATACACCTAGAAACAACACTACTGGAATGTGCGTGCATACATTCTGGAGTCCACACACCTTCAGTGTGTAAGACAGACTAATACTAATGATGCTTGTTTAGATCAATAGTGTCAGTGAACTACTTTGTGTTCAATAAGTGCCACAGATGGAATGCCAACTTTTCTGGCGCAGAAGAATTAACAAGTGACACTATCTCAGTAACCAGTGTCATGAAGAGTTTTCTCCAGCAAGGAGCAGCCTTGAAACTTGTACAGGTGAACTTCAGTGTTTGAAAAATTACCTCTACAGCTTCAGAAGACCATATTATTTTCTTCTCCGGGTTAGAAATAAACCAACTGGGCAAAAAGGATCCAAAATAATTTTTTATATATTTTTTTTTCATGGTCCAAATTAATTTTCAAGCAAAAAGACCAACAGCGTATGGAGTAGAGAATGCTCCTAACAGACAGGAAAACTCAAGTGATACTAGACAAAGTATCACTCTGAGTCATTTCCTTGAAGTGCCTCCAACAGCATCATCCTCTGTGTGCAGTCCTCACCACCAGCTATTACCTTCAACTCTCTTCCTCTAAAGGCGCCCAGAGATAAAGGAGTATTTAACTGCAGAAGTAAAAGAAGTGAAACACTAATTACCAAAACCACAAGAAAAAAAAATAGTAGAATTGTAAGGGACTGCCACAAAAAAGGAAAAAAAAAAAAAGAAGCAAAGTGTGTCTTAAAACAGGAAGTTGTGACGTATTTAATATGGAAAGACACAATCAAGAAACCGAAATAGAGTCTGAATGGAGACATGGAGTCCAGTTTTGGAGATGAGGAGGTGTAAATAGGAAGAAACAGATAAAATGACTTAGAAAAGAGTGAGATGGACAGGCCCATGAGGTAAGAGGAGAGATGGAAGTAAGAAGGTGGTGCAGACTGAGAAAAGAAAACATTAAGATAACCAGGACAGAGGTGTTTTCCAGACATGGAGGTAATTCCCTCACGCACTTTGTGAAATTTCTAAGATAATTCAGGTGTGAAAACACTGTAACAGACGACAGATATTACTGAAGCATGGAAACTAATGATAAAATGAAGAAGTTTCAAAATAATGAAAGCTAAATGCAGAAAATCCTTTCCTCCACACACATGGGTAAGGGAGAGCTGCTAAGAGACACTATGTCAAGTGCCAGGATGCGCACCAGTTATGAAGGAGGAATCCATTGCACCACCACAAATCAGCTTCATACAAACAAACAAAATCCAGCTCTGGAGGATCTAGCCAAGAAAGTGAGTTACATACACTCCTTTATTAGCAGTTTTTATCAGGAAGTCTACAAACCTTTAAACCTTCTTCTGTTAAGTATTAACTCTGTAAGACCCACAGTCTCTCCAGTAAATTCAGTTTTCTTCTATACTTTTGTCTGCTGCCCTCCACTTGCCTGTGAATGCGTGAGAGCTATCCAGAGTGCTTTCCCAGGAGTCCATCTCTGAGCTCAAGCTTTCTCTATGAGGTCCCCAAACTTCATTTTTCTATTATTAAGATCCATTTCAGTGTTGGATCCTGGAACATCACAGCTCCTACATGCCTAAATTTATCTCTAGTTACAGTTACTGAATAAGTGCCCATTAAAGTTAACTTACTGAATCAGAGCTATAAATTAAAATGGAACTGAGCCAACTGATATTCTTACCTTTTCTTCCCTTAATAATTCAAACAGAGCATGTACTCTCCTACTTGAAAAAGTACTTTAAAAATACCATCTTCTTTCATCCTTAAGTTTTATACTGTGACTAAAAAAAAATGTACCTTTGAGAAATTAAATATGTACCCCTGCATTTTGAAAGATATTTTCCCTGTCCAGACAAAATATATCCAAATGCCTCATTACTTTCTTGCAAAGATGACCGCTCACATTAATTTCTAAATTAAAAGCTATTTACATTAACTAAAATGATTTACTTTTTCTTGCAGCAGATCAGAAGTTAAACCATGCAGCAGAATTGACTAACTTCAGGAAAATAAGCAGGCCCCATACCTTCATAACTGCCATTAAAAATTAGAACACAAGTGATCTGCTTTTGGGAAGCTAAAATTAAACAACTTTTCTCATACTTTCTAGAATTAAACTGAAGTTCAGAATTCTAATTCTAGAATTAGACTGAAGGTGTGAATGACTATGAAAAGCTTGAGGATAAGCAAAATCCACAGCATTTCAAACATAAATTTGATATTTTATTTACTTTTCAAGACAAAAGACTGCTCTTCTTACCTGAAGAACTCTTTTGGTCAGGCCAGTTTTCTGAGCTAGCTGTTTCAAGTCCTTGGCATCGGGATTGTGGTTAATAGCAAAGTATGACTTCATTGTCCGCAACTGGTGGTGTTTGAATGATGTCCTCATACGCTTTGTTTTTTGATTGCTGGGGTATTGCTGGTCTCTATCCAGGTGGTCACCATCGTTTTCATTGCAGCTTAAAGCTTAAGGCAACAAGAGGAAAAGGCGTGGAAATCTATTGCTCTGTGACCAACATTGTTTGCAGTTCATCTGAGTGCAGCAATTAAAATAACATACCATGGCATGTATTGTACTGGTACAAACCCTACTTGCCTTCCCCTCCATTTCTGCATCTTCTATGTTTCCCTTACAATAACCAGTCTGCAAGGACCCTCACCTGCCTCTTTATGGCTTTTAAAATGTCAAGTCTGCTTCCTTTTTTCTTTCCTCCATCTCCACACAGCCTTTCCTTCACTTTCTGTTGGTAGGACAGTAGCTGTCCTCAACTCTGTAAAGTGTTTTAATGTACTTTGTATCACTATAAATTGCATTGTAATGTACAAAGAAATCTGTACAATAGAGTCCACTTAAACCTCGATGGAACAGACCAGTTAAAATTATAATTATTTCCTCCATCAAACTAAACCCTGTAGAGTACAAGAGAGACCATTAAATGAAACACTATAAAAGAAATAAAGTTTGTGGGTACCAGACAGCAAATTATAATTTGACTAGCTCAAGAAATAAAGCTGTTAATACAATGTATCAGCAGCTCACCAAATTAAAAAAAAAAAAAAAAAAAAAAACAGCTTTTTTTATTAATATTTCACTCTTTAAGTATTTGAAAGTAATAGTTGGAATGCTCTATTCTGTTAAAATCTTTTAAATCACCGAATGAGAATGACTGATACATTTGCATAAATCAAAGTCTGCAAGGGACCTCTGTGACCAAGGAACATTGGAATAATTATCCAATTGTATTACATGTTGAATGCCAAGCAAAACAGCCTCATAGCACAAAAGTCTTCCGTGATTTATATGTGCATACAATGAATCATAGGAAAACTCTGGAAAAAAACCATTAAGGACCAAGCTTAGATTTACTAAAAAACTCATGGATATATCTGAAAATCAGCTCTGACAAGCTGTCATTAATTTACTTTTTCTGCACCAGTATCTGCAACTCTCTTCTAATTTCCTATAAGTTTTATGTTAAAAGTAATGTCAACTCACTACTGTCTGTTCTGTGTCGCATGCCAAAAAATCTCACAAACACATTTTAATATTTGAATTATTGCTGAAAACATAAGCAGATAAACAGATCTTTTCAGTTATCCATCACAGTTAGTTCGCTCCAGCTGAGTACATCTCACGGACATACATACACTTATAGTTTAACTTAAGTTCACACTATTTATCAGTTTTTCAGCCCTGTTAATACATACAATTTCTGAAAGGCATGCATTAAAAATGCTTCTTAAAAAAACCTGTATTAAATGTGTGTACTCGTAAGAAAAAAAAGCAGAGATACAATGGAAAGCAGTTTTGTAGCAGGTACTGTAGCTGCTTTGCAAACTTCAGCTTTTGAGAAACTTTTAAAACGCTTTGGCACAGTGCAGACAAGACCCGTGAGAGCTCAGTGCTACACCAACAGGAGGTTTGTTCCATAGATTGATTAAAAGCCTCAGACATCTCCGTGCTTCTGTGCTGCTACAATTTAAAAAAAAAAAAAAAAATCAGACAGAAAAATTGAGCTGTACACATAAATGTGTGTGTGCATGCGTGTGCATACATCTGTATAAATCCTACACTCTTACCTTTCTTATGCCAAATTTCTACTAATAAGAAGCATTTCTGCCTGATTTCGTGTATAGAAGGACTGGAAGTACCTGAACTAAGGAGGTGTAAGACACATAAAAGAAGACTGTAAAAATATAGTATCCATGGAGCTGGACACAGTGCAGCACTGAGATCCTAGATGCCAAGCTGCAGCGATCCCACCAGCCCTGGTCTCCCTCACTGCTACACTTCTTCCTCTAAAGAATTCCATGAAGAATAACTGAAAACTGTATTGCTTGTAGCAAATGGTATTATGGAAATGTAGAGCAACATGGTATTTGGTTTTAAACATAGAGCATTTCAGATAGTAGGAACAGAAAAGATCTCTGTGTTCTCTTAAATGCTTTCAAATTCTCCCAGAAATAACAAGGCCAAGAGTTAGGAGGAAATGCACCAAAATGTCTATCTGGAAGATTGAGATCTGTTCATGTTGATACGCAACAAAACAAGTCCTAGGGCTGCAAGTAGTTGGATTTTAATCTATTCTGTAAAGAATGAGGTACAGTCAGAACCCAAGAAAACAGACCTGGCTCTAAATCCTCCCAGAAGGGAACGAGGGTATCAGCTTCTCATCAAGCCCTGGCTTGACAATGAGCAATTTGCTGTATGAATCTCTCATAAATAAAAATAATACTAAAATAACAGCAAATATGTACCACTCTTGTCCTTTCCTGGGAAGAAAGTTACAGAGCAGATTTTGAAGTGCGTGAGTGTCAGCTGCTCCTCACCTTGCCCAAGCAGTTTGGGTACCCCCAGGCACCACCCAGCTTGACATTAGCACCGATCTCATATGTGGATGTGGTACTTGGCACCATCTCCAAAATGTTGTTTTATTAGATCTGATCTTATGCACATCTCTTGCACAACATGCAATGTCTATGGGCGTTGCAGGCACGCAGGTAGAGAAGCACGTGGAAGCTTGCAGAGTTCCTGCAGAAGATGCCATGCTGTCAGACACTGCACAGGCTCCTCCTGCAGCCCACTGCTTTTCAGGCATGTGCTCCCAGTTCCTTTGTGGAGTCCCTGTGTATCTCCCAAAGGAACAGCTCAACCACCCATACTTAAAATTGCCATTCAATTGCAGTACTTAGGACCCAACGCTGGGAATTTCAGAAATACAACTGGTAAAATTCAGGTCAAACAGAAGAGCTTTAAATTAACCGACGTTTCATTTCTGCTTACTGATAAAACAAATTCCGAAGCGGTGCCAAGTATCTTTTTGATCCCAAACCATTTATTTCTAGGGCCCTCCTGCCAGCCCCCAGCCCCACACCCAGGCCACCGCCCTCCCATCCCCCAGCTGCTGTCACCAGAGGTGAGCTCACAGCCCCCCACAGCACCACGACACAGGTGTTCTTTCGGCCACAGAAGGTGAAATCTTCTGAGAGCATCACAAGAAATACGGTCCTGCTCTCTAAGTTTGATACTGGTGACCAAAATACTCTCTACAGAATAATGTGCAAAACTGTCTCTAAAACCAACAGTGTGAGAACAAAGCGGGATGTGCTGTTATCCTCACAGCAAACACTATTTCAAGAAGAAAACTTGGGAGCATTGTTTCACACTCTGATCACCAGATCGTGGATGCTGGGAGCAAGGCACACGCTTAGTAGCTAGCAGGTACATAAGTTATGTGAAGAAGATGGGAAAGAAGAACTTCCTTAGGAGGAACTTCTGTTTAGTGTCTTGTTTGACAGGTTAAATCACCCCAAAACAAAGCAAACTAATCCTGACGCTGAAAGGATGATGGGACAAGGGTCACATTTGGCGCATGCATCAGTTCGCCATTCTCACAGCTCTGGAGCGTTCACCCCATTCCTCCTGGAAGGGACAGCGGTGCTCTGACCTGCTGCTGCCTGGAGAGGGACCTCGGGTTAACGAGGTGGGGCAGGGCTGCGGCTCTGCTTGTTGCTGGCTAGGAGCACGCACAGGACTTCGTGAAGTCTGTGCTTGGAAGCAGCCTTTCTCCCCGGAGGCAGGAAGGGACACTCAGGCACCGGAACCCTCATCACAACCGGGATTAAAAGGGAACTCGGCTCCCGTAAGGAGGCCGTGGTGTGCGGAGCACGCGAGGTTTCCCCCCTCCTTCTGGGGTGCCCGGCAGCTCCGGGAGGACGCACGGGTCCGAGCTGCAGAGCGACGGCTGCACCCCGGGAGCGGCCCCGCAACGCCTCTAGGGGGAGAGAGCGGCCCGGGCCGGGCGCGGACAAAGGGGAACCGTCCGCGGAGGGCTTTTCCCCTCAATTAAGCCAATTGAATGGCGCTGAATGGCCGCTGCGAGCGCGCCGTCGGTCCGTGCGCTCCGCGATTAACCCGGCCGGCCGCGGCCCCGCACTGCCCGACGGGGCCGGAGCGGGCGGGCGCTGCGCGGGGACCCGCGGGGCGGATGTCGGTCCCCACGGCGGATCCGGACCCTCTGTCCTCGCACTGCACGGGGTCGACAGTCCCCACCGGAGAGCGGCTGCTCGTGCCCTGGGTGACCCCGTCGGAGCGCGGGNGGGAAGGAGGAGGGAAAGGAGGGAACTCTCATTTTTCTTCAGGAAACTGCTGTGAAACGTCCCTTGCTTTTGCTGTGACTTCTGTTTGTTCCCTCTGCAACCAACTGTACCCGCGGGAACGCTTATTTTGAGCTTTCGGTCCCAGGGGACGCGAGGAGAGAAAGAGAGAAATCAGCTCTGCAAAACTTCCCGGGCTTTCCCGAATTTTATCGGGAGAAAAACTTTCGGTAAAGGCGCCTGCAGGGCCGCTCCGCAGCGCCCGCAATGCCCCGCAATGCCCCGCAGTGCCCCGCAATGCCCCACAACGCCCCGCAGTGCCCGCAGTGCCCGCAGCACACGACGGAGGGCAGTGCTTTGGACATCTTTGCTGTTTGCACAGATCACGGGTATTTTATCAGCTCGTGCCGCCCCAAGCCTCTACATCTATCACGTTAAGGGGTATTTTACTGTCTTCGTATTAAAGAGTGATCAGATAGATATGAATAAAATATAGCAAGCTGTGGGAGGTTTGGGGCCTAATTCACAAAGGGAGTGTTCAGAATTCTTTACAGGTGCTTCTGTGTTCAGCAAGCTTTCAGCCATTGATTTACTGACCTAAAAAAAAAACAAAACAAAACATCAAAATCCAACCCAACAAGTGAAAAAAGGACTGATGATCACAGAACACACTTTGGGGGGGGGGAGGGGGAGAGAGAGGAAAAAAAAAAGGTCTTTTTGAAGTTTCAGCATCCTTCTAAGCTATTTTCCACTTGTCAGGCTGCATCCACATCCAAAACCCATCGTCCCCATGCAAACAGCGTTCCGTTTAAGTACAAAAAGAGGCAGCGAGCCAGACCAATTCACGTCGCAGATGAATGTTTGCTGCTATTTACTAAATAATTCCCATCTCAACTCCGGCTGTATTTACGGGTCCCCCTTTTCCCACCACCTTTGGGTGTAGATTTATTTACACGAAGTATTCTACACAGATTACCGGCAACAAACGCTCTCGGAGGACAATATTGTATGTTTCTAACGCATTTCTCAGAAAGAAAGGAGAAGGTCCATGAAAGATAACTCCGGAGAAACGATCGTACACTTTTGAACGGTCCCCTTTTGAAAGACACAAAATAGAAAGCTTCGCAATCGTTTCCGGCTTTGTGAAATTTTAGACCAACAGAACACCCGCTCTGATTTCCAGTCTCAATGGCACTTATTACCATATAAATTAATTGATTATTGGTTTAGTAAGCAGTTAAATAGATAAATAGTTTCAGCAGAGAAGCTGAAGGTTCCTCGAAGATCTGTTAAGCTTCAGTTACAGGGGTCTAACCAAAAATTAGAAAAGCAAAAAGGGAGAGCAATTACTTTGGAAACGATTTCTTAGGGTATTTAAGGACGGCTCCTTCGGGTCAGGAGCGGCAGGACTTTCTCCGGCTGTGCCCCTCCCGGGGCAGACACCGCCGGTTCGGTTACGGGTCCATTGAAACTGAACATCTGCCCTGCACAGGGAGACAGCGGAACGGCAATTACAACCTAATCCCTCGGAAAAGGAAACGTTTTTTATCGGGCAGGACGCGCATTTTCGGAACGTTTGAAAGCTCGCAGTCGCACACACCTTTCACCACTGGGACCGCTACGGATTTTTGTACGGATTTCCAAATTATTCAGCTATCGGTCAAAGTCACGATAGGTGCCGATTTTGTTCCTGGGGCGAACTTGTCACTCGGAGATGCGCCTTTTCTCCTTGCCCTTTTCAGCGCACACCGGCGGTTCCCGTTCCCCGTACGCTCGCGTTGCCCGCCCGGGTGCTCCCCC